>CM021107.1:3305068-3388231 GCA_007115665.2 Sequoiadendron giganteum | reverse complement strand
CCTCAACCCTTCAACCATAATCCCTCTACCCCTATACCCTATTGATCCCTCAACCCTCTACCCTTAAACCCTAACTGGAACTCTATACCCTCCATCCTCAACTCAGAATCCCTAACCCCTTCAACCCTAATCCTCTACTCCCTATACCTCTTAATCCTGAACCCTCAACCTCAACCCTTAAACCCTAATCCCCTCAACCCCTATACCCTCTTAATCCTCAACTCCCAACCCTCAACCCTTAAACCCTAATCCTCAACCCCTATAAATTCTCTTAATCCTCAACCTCACCCTTAAACCCTAATCCATCTACCCCTATACCCTCTTAATCCTTGAACCCTCAACCCTCAACCCTTAAACCCTAATCCCTCAACCCCTATACGCTCTTAATCCCTAAACCCTCAACCCTCAACCCTTCAGCCCTAATCCCTCTACCCATATACCCTCTTAATCCTTGAACCCTCAACCCTCAACCCTTAAACCCTAATCCCTCAACCCCTATACCCTCTTAATCCTTGAACCCTCAACTCTCAACCCTTCAACCCTAATCCCTCTACCCCTATACCCTCTTAATCCTTGAACCCTCAACCCTCAACCCTTAAACCCTAATCCCTCAACCCCTATACCCTCTTAATCCCTCAACCCTTAAAATTTAATCCCTCAACCCCTATACCCTCTGAATCTCTCAACCATCAACCCTTAAACCCTAATCCCTCAACCCCTATAACCTCTACCCTATAACCTATTAATCCCTCATCCCTAAACCTTAAACCCTTAAACCCTAACCCGTAAACCCTCTACCCTCAACCCTAATCCCCCAACCCCCAACCCTTAAACCCACTTAGTAAGCTCTCTACCCTAATCCCTCAACCTTCTTGACCCTTAAACCCTCAACCCTTAAACCCTTAAATACTCAACCCTAAACCCTCGACCCTCAACCCTAACCCCTTAAACCCTAAACTGTTAAACCCTCTACCATCTACCCTCTCCCCAATACTCTCTACCATAAACCCTAATCCCTCAACCCTTATACTGTGAAATCCAAGAAAACTCTCTACCCTAATCCCTAAACCCTCAACCATTAATCTCTCGACCCCTATAACCTCTACCCTATATATTGGACCCTCAACCCTAATCCCTCAACCCTATACCTTAAACACTCAATCTTCAACCCTCAACCCTTAAAAACTCCACCCTTTACCCTATACATTAAACGCTCAACCCTCAATTCTCAACCCTCAACCCTTAATCCCTCAACCCTCAATCCTTAAACCCTAAACCCTCTACCCCTTATATTGGACCCTGAACCTAATCCTTCAACCATATACCCTCAAAGCTATACCCTAAACCCTCTACCCTCAACCAAGTAAACCCTTAACCCTAAACCCTTAACCCCAAACCCTTCTTCCCTAAACCCTTAAACCTTCTACCCTATACCCTCAACCAAATACCCTCTACCATTGGCCCTATTCCCTCAACCCTCAAACCTTAAACCCTAATACCCTAGAAACCATCAACCCTATAGGTCCTCCACCCTAATCCCTCAACCCTATACCCTCAACCCCTATCACTTTCTCTCTATCTATGCATCTCACCTCTCCCCCCTTCCCTCCCTCCTACCCTCTCTAATTGTCTCTATCTACCATCTCCCTCTTTCTGCATACCTCTCATTCAATCAATCCCTACCACCCTCTCTCGCTCCCTCTATCCATCTCTCTTTATGTCCCTCCCACTCCATCCCACTCTCTCCCACTACCTCTCTCTCCCTCTCTCTCATGTCTCTCCCTCCCACCCCCTCTCTCTCATGTCTCTTCCTCTGGAAACCTACCTAGGTAACTCTCTCTTTTTCTCTCTCCCCTCTCTCTATCTATCCCTCCAACCCTACCTAGATAAGTCCCTCTCACTCCACCTCCCTCTTTCTCTACCTCTATCAAGTCACTCCCTCCCACACCCTCTCCCTCTCTTAGGTCTCTCACTCACACTCCATCTCTCTCACACTCCCTCTCACTACCTATCTCTCAAGTCTCTCCCTTTGGAACCCTACCTACATAACTCTCTCTTTCTCTCTGTCTCTGTCTCTCCCTCTCCCTCAATCTCTCTCCCACCCCCTCTCTCTCTCCCTCCCTCTATCCCTCCCACCCTACCTAGCTAAGTCCCTCTCACTCCAACCCCTTCTCTCCCACTCCCTCTCTCTTAAACTCTCACTTCCACCCCCTCTCCATCTCTCTAGACTCTCTCTCTCTCTCTCTCTAAATTCTCCCTTTGTCTAAAGACATACATAAATGCATACATACAAGCATAATACATATGTACATATAATCTTACATCCATACAAGCATACATACATACATGACATACATGTACATACAAACATACAAATATATCAGTATACATTCAATATATTGGCATTAACATAAAGGAAGACATAACATGAGCATGTTATAATGCACTCGCATTATGTCCTAGTTGACATGTTCCCTGCAGAAGCAAAAACCATGTCAAAAGTGAGATATAACGCGAGCACGTTATAATGCGCTTGCGTTATATCTTGATTTGGGAATTCCCGAGCCTTAGGCTTGGTATTTTCCTTGGAATACCAACCCAAAGGCTTGGAGGGAATTCCCAATGACCAAAGACGTGTTTTTAAAAAATCCACCATATTTCTCATAATCGAGTTCATGCTCACCATCATGATTGCACGTGGTTCAATATCGAAAAAATCGAACACATGGGTAATGTTGGGTTATCTCTTAGCTAGCCAACGATGTAATTTTTTTCACTTTTTGAAAATGTTAAGGCTTTCATCCATAATTTATTTTATCTATATGTCTTTTTTTTGCCAAAAAACAGTGTTTGGTATTTTTTCCATTATAAATTAACCGCTCATCAATTTTTCAAATAAATTACATTTTTAGAAACTAGACTCCATTCTACAAAATTAAAAAAAAATCAATTAGTTTCCAAAATTTGTAGGTGTAACATGGCCAAAATTCTATTTTCAAGAAATGTCCACTTCGCAAATTAGTAAAAAATCAAATATTCATTAAAAAATTATCAAAAAAATTGTGCATCAACTACATACTGTTAGCTAACTTCTGACCATTGCAATTTTAAAAATACTAAAAAAAAGTTCACCGTACGAGGGTCATACAAGAGTTGCTATGTTATATTTTTCTGATAAAAACAACACCAATTTGTGTACGTCCCTCATTTGAACCCCTTAATCTCAACCATTTTCAAAATAAATTAGTAGTCTAGAAAGTAGACTCGGAGCACTTGAATCCTTCTTTTTGTTCCATCTCAAAATTTTGAGTCTAAGTATCCTCAATTTCACGTCCAAGGTTAGTATTTCTTGATTTCAGTAAAAAGCTATCCAATTAAGTCCCCCTTTTGGGAACCATCTTGGTGCACTTACCCAAGTGTTGATAGTGGATGTGGTTGCTCAATATTTTAGTAGCATAATATTAGCATGAGAGAAGTGATGAAAATGGGATGGGAGGCCTCTCATTTATAGAAATGAGATGGGAGAAATCAAGGGCCAAGATTGATTGTTTGATGAATGGCTGAGATTTATTGAGAAGTAGGGTTTGGATGAAGTGTGGAGTGAAGCATTATCATTATAACAAGTGTCACAAGAGGGAAAGGGGGTAAGAGTGAGGTGTGCTCACACATGTGTGAGCAAACCTTGGGAACGAAGATATTAAATTTGTGTAAGAGGGTGTAAGAGATAGGGTGGCTCGTGTAAGAGATAGTGGGGGTGGGTGAGATCTCACACATGTGTGAGAAGAGGGTGGAGGGTAAGCTTAGGACACTTGTCACTTAGTGACAAGTTTGGGGGATGTATAGAAATTTAAAATTAAGAAATAATGGTAATGAGGATTAGGGATGAGGGTTAAGTCAATCAATCGAGGACTAATTAATTTAATAAGGTTGGTTTGAGTTAATAAACCAACAGTTTATTAACTTGGGTGGAGTTAAAAGTTGAAGAATGAGTTAATGAAGGTTAGGAAGTGGATAAGGTTAATTAATCAAGGATTAATTAACATAAGTGGGATTAGGGGATTTTAGAGGAAGGTGGAAAAAAGGTTAGCTTTAATTAAATAAATGTATATTTATTTAATTAAAGGTGGTGGATAAAAGTAATGGGGAAATTAATTAAATAAATAATAAATATTTATTTAATTAATTATTAGGATAAGGGAGGTGTTAAATTAATTAAATAAATAATAAGTATTTTTATTTAATTAAATATCATTTTAGGTGTCTACAAAACCAATGATGCACTTTTGGTAAGTTAGTGAGCTCATGAATGTAGTGAAATCAAGAGCCTCATGAATTTTTATATTTTCCTTCTTCAACCTATCATACTTGTTGCTAACATGGCAAACCATATTAGGCTTTCACACTTTTTGTGAACTTAAGAACTACATCATCCTTTCGGCAAGTTCATAAAAATATGAAATTGTTGAGACTTGAAGTCATTCCTTCCCCCTATCACACTTTTTTTAGGTTCACGAACTTGTTAGCCTATCAACATTTATAGCTTTGTCAACATTTCAACAAGCTCACATACTAATGAACTTGGTGATGTTCATAACTTGGTGACCTTCACTCATTCCTTTTTGGGGTTATAGGAGGTTTGCAAACTTGTGAAATTTCCAAATTTTACAATAAAAACACAAAGACAATCACTTAGCCGATTTTTAATTTTGACAACTTAGATGACTGACTGAAGTATAAGGGGGGGAACAACAGAACATAAAGAGACATTTTGAAGATAGGGGCCCATTGATGTAGGAGCATCCGGGGCATAGGCAATCTTGCATTACACAAAAAATTTGCATTTTTCTTCATTTAATTTTGTAGTGATTTTTTTCCAAGCATGATTTTGGGGCACATTTCACACATTTCCAGCATATTAAAAACTAAATTCTAATACCTATTGGATAGGTGACACCAAAGGCTTGATTTTTGGTGTTTTATGGCTCTTAAAATGAATATTGCTTCACCAAATTAGAGGAGGAAAAATCCCAATGCTTAGGCATGTGAGTGGGCCATTTAATGTTGCATTATGCTCTATTTTAAAATTTCAAAGCCCTTATTTTGGGTCATGCTTTTTTCTATGGCTGGTGGTTGCAAGAAGTGGAATAGTTGCATAAGGAGTAGTTACGAGGAGTTACAATTTTTAGAGTGCCAAGTTGCAAAAGGAGATGGATTCTGGGAAATAATTTGTAGGAGAAATGAAGTAGAAATAAGGATGCAAAGGTATGGAAATGAGGAAGAATGGCTAAGGACATAAAATGTTATGAGTTGTTGGTGAAGTCTACAACATAGTTCTTGTGCCCAGAAATGGGTTTTTTGAGATTTTGGCTTGAAAATTAGCATGGTATTGCTAGTAGAAAAAAATATAGTGGGTATGTATTCTTATAGATAAATATGGGAGATTTCATTGTACAAGTTTTTAGAAGAAACTAATTTCATTTGTAGGTTCAATTTATTTTTCAAAAAGTGGTTTGTCACAAGATTGTCTGCAACATAGTTTCAGCATTTAGAAATGATTTTTCTGGGATTTTAGCTTTATTTTTAGCATGGTTGCATAGATATATAAATTTAGACTCATTTGTACTCCTGTAGATGAAGGTGGGAACTCTTTATGGATAATTTTTTAGAGCAAATGGAAGATGTTTACATGTTCAAAATTGATTTTGAAAAGTGTTATGTCAATAGTTTTATGTGCACTTATGTGTATGCTTGATGATTTGCAAGTTAAAATTTTTTTGGGTCTTCTTTATTTCCCTTTGAGAATGATTTTTTAGTGGATTGAAGAGGAATTTGTGTGGAGGTTGCGAAGATCAACACCTCGAATCAGGGTCTTGATCTTCGACTGCATCACCCATTTATGATCTTTTGGATTGGTTATAAATAATGGGTGAACTATGACTAAGGCACATAAAAAGGAAGGGACTCTAGTAAAAATGACATCACAAATTTGAGTCCCAATAGGTGGATAATGGATAAAAAAGTCATCAACCATAGAATGAGAAGATAAAGATAAATCAATATCATATAAAAGTGCATCACTTGCGGTAGAAGAAATACAATCATTGTAAAGCTCATCATTAAGATAATAATCCCTATAAAGATTGATTCAATTGAATAATGATCCCTCCATGAGCTTGGGTGATAGATGGATGTTGGATTCTAGATGATAAAATGAATAAGAGATTTTATCCTTTAATACTTGATTTAGAGACACAATTTGAAAATTTTGACACATGAGTCAACACATAGTGACTAGTAGAAAAGGGCTAGCTTGGACCTTTAATTAAGTTGAAATTCAAAACTTTAAGAGTCAAATCTATGGCTACAAAAATAAATTTGGGTCAAATCTAAGGGTACATAAATGATCTAAGTGAAGAACTCATAATTTATATTTTGAAAATACTTTGAATAGAATTGATGTTCTATTAATGATGGTCAATCAGAAAAATGAAATTGATGGGAGCACCATACCAATCAAATTCATGTGCTAAGACAATTATTTAAAACATCTACATGAAATAACATAAAATATAAGATATGTAATTTTCACCCTTACTCTTACAATTATATACTCTTACAATTATATATCCATAATCTTCCTCCCTAAGTTATAATTTGTGTTAGATCACTCTTGGGCCGAGGGAAAAAACTGTCAGAAGTTCTGCCAAGATATTTATAGAACCCAAAGTGTGGTGTATTGAGCAGTGTTCATGGTTGTAATGTCTCATATGGTTGAATCATCTTCACTTTCCCATTCTCTTATCGTTCATCATCATGATTTGAGCAGATTGTTTATAAAACTATATATATATATATATATATATATATATATATATATAAATAGAAAGCAAAGCTGCATAGACAGAAGGCTAAATATATCAATCAGTCCGAGAAAGGAGGCTTTGAAAAAAGTACAAAAACCGCCTGATTGGAATAAAGTCTTAAGGACTTTTTTGAGAGAGGTAGATGGGAGAGAGTAATGGTTAGTGAAAGAAAAACCTTCGGATTCTACTTCTGTCAATCAGAGTCATTGTTTTTTGGCTTTCACGTCAGTAATAGATAATCACACTATGCAGGACGTCCAAAAATTCAATGGGCGGCGCCTCCCTATGCACGTTCCACCATCTCTAATGGTGGTTGAGCAAGAGTACGAAACCATTTTTCACTTTCAGTCGACCATCCTATTTTGTTTCTCTTCGTTTTTCTTGGGTGATAATGGTAATTGAGAATGGCCTTCTTTCCATTCAACTCACCATACACGCAATCTTATTTTTCTATTTATTTGAAGTTTTAATGGATAATTTATTGTAATGGTGATATCAGCATTCGCATGTCTATTGGTTTTTCATAACAATGTCTTAATATAATTATATAGCAATACGTGTATATTCTTGTGTTAAGTTTGGTTCTATCTCAAATTTTTATCCATCTCATTCACATATTTTTTTTTTGTACATTTGTCTTTATCACATCTTTATGTATACTTATTCACATACACTCATCATTACTAATCATTTATTGCATCTATTTTTACACTTGCTTCTATACATTTGTTTCATGCTTAGAGTTCTCTATTTCCGTATCCTAGATCAATCCCATACCATGAGTTCAACCCTGAGTCTTATAAGATTGACCCCAAAATCAAAAACTTAAATCTCAATCCCACCCTTTTCTACTAACCATTGAGAGTCAACTTGGCACATGTTAATGCAACTATAATTTGTTATGTCTTGGTATTTAAAGACTTGTTTTTATGCATTTAAACACATTTAAGAACCATCTTAGAAATATATATGATCATCCTAGAGTATCAAGGAACTACTAGGAACATTCATTATATAAATGCTTCAATTTTGAGCACTAAAAAGAATGTATAGGCATCACTATGTACACCTAGGACACTTGTATGCTTGAGATTTTTGTCTTTAATGTTCACCTAAGACTATAGCACCAATTTTTTAGGGGGTTGACTAAAGAGAAGTTGACTCTTGCAGTTCAATGGCTTTTCAAGGGTATTTTAAAATGCCATCAATCCTTATGGACTTTTAAACATTAGTTATTGAGGTGAAAAATGTTGTAGAAGTGTATATTCATCTAAATCCATCATAGATTATAGGGTTGATTTTATAGATCAAGTCATATTTGAGTAACTCTAGGTTAACCTCATGAGACATATATTCAACTTACAAAGAATTGTGAGTCCATTATAGTACCAAGAGAACATGCACATCAAGAACATTAATTTATGGGAATTGACAAATCAATTATATGTTATGTTAGCAATAATTCTATATCATTGTTCTATGAGATAAGTTTCCCTTTCTCTTAAATTTAATTTCCAAAAATAAGCACTTTTAATTTACTGATTCCCAATTCCCTAAGTTTCTTAATTAAATAAAGTTTAATTATTCTTGGTTTGTAAGCATTTAATCAATTAGCCTAAATTTATTTAAAGGATAATTCTTTCTTTATATTTTTTATGAACTCGTTTGCACTTACACTCCTTAGGGATTGATCTTAGTGATATGCATATCTTCATTTCTTTTAGGGTTTCAAATATGTACTGTCTAAATGCTTTATCATTGTCCAAATCTTATTAAGGTTTGCATTCCTATTTATTGGTACTTCATTATTATATATTTCCTTCTCAAGTTAGGATTCCATTGTGTGACATTGATTTTTTTTGCCTTACCCCTTGAATTATCCTTTAAGGATTTATTTCAAAATCTATTATGATGCAGGAGCATCCTTGATTGTAAACCAATCCTATATCAACCAAAAAAAAATTATTTTCTTTCATTTCAATCTATAGTATTTTCAACATTTCATTATGAATTTCATCGCATTGCCATTTCTCATCTCATAGAGCAAGATATAGCATCTACATGAGGTCATCTACATCATATCCAAATTTCATATCATTTGCATTTATCTACATAAATTTATCACTCTCAAAATTTCACTGAGATTCATAGTCAAGGTATTTGGGGCTGACTTGGTCTAGAATTCATAGTGCAGACCTATTCTAGAGTGTGTAGAGCTTAATGGAACATCACACAAGCATTTAGGGTCCAATGGGATCTTTCTTGAATATTTTCATGATATTTCATTTTGTGAAGGATCATCATTCGTGTTTTAAGGCCGACCTACACACTTGATTGTTCATTGAGTTTGTAAACCCTTGAGGCCAACACAGACCTTTTTTGGAGCTTGAGAATCATATTTAAGATCATTTGTGATCATTTGAAAGCTAGTCATTTAGTTAGTGATAGTTAGATATATAGTTTTCTGAATAACCCTGTTGAGGGTCTGTAATAAGGCCTTTGGCTAGTTGTAATGTTGAATACCCTTGCGACAGACCTATGAGCCCTAATTTCACCTGTGAGGCATATGATGCATGTAAGATTTCCAATTCAATAAATATTTATATTTACAAAGAATTTTCTTGTGTATTTTTGTTGTGTTGACTCTAAGCTACACAATTGGACTGTCCTTTCAAGACCCTTCATCCATGAAGTCTACAACATATTATTTTGATATTTTTTAATTTTAAAACCTACAAGTAATTTTTATTACCTTATCTTCCTATTTCTCATTGCATGTGGGTGAATTTTTAGAAATATGTTAACCTTTTGGATATATTTTTTGTACACTTGACTTTAAGTATTTTTTAGAGATATTTCTAGCCAAAAATATGTTCTAACTATATTTGTTCTAACAAAAAAATTATACTTGAAAGTGTCCTCTAGATGTATATGTGACATCATTTTAGTGTAAATTGCAAAAATATCAAAAATATTTAGAGAAAGCCATAAATTTCCACAGTCCATGATTAAATAGTGCATATATTTTTGGATTAAAACTATGTTTAATTTTTTTTTATCAACATTGTGGATCATGATCCATGATCCATCTCTCTTTTTGCTTATCATCCTGATGATGGAACATGGAGCATGATCCAAAACATTGATAGAAAAAATACAAACATAGTTTTAATCCAAAAATATATGCACTAAATTTAGAGAAATTTAATATTCCTACCATTTCTACTTGTGTATACAAGATTAATTTATTTATACTGTAACATCAAAAAAAGGGTCCTTAGCCTTTTTCGTGCTTGTTTAGCTCCTTCTTGTGGATTTTGGCTTATCTTGGCCTTGATTTAGTGTTGTAATGTGGATAACACATTCACATTAGGTCTTGAGCCCTTGTGAACTAATGTATTTTAATGATGCCTTGTAAAGGTGTTGTAAAGTGTTGTAACACACTTTCACACTTTTCTAGGATTTCTAAGCATAATTAACACATTTTCAATCCTAATTTTTCTTAGCCTTGCCTGATTTGGTGTGTTGTAAAGTGTTGTAACACACTTTCACATTCCTCCAGGCTTGCCATTAATATTTGGGCTCTTTTATGCTTTAATTGGCCCCTTTTTGCATCCATAAGCCTTATTTATGTGTATTTTTTAGGATAATCTCGACAAAAGGCATTTAAAACATCAAATCCCTGAAAACCCACCTCAAATTCCTAAGGTGAGACTCATTCGCCATTTTGGGTGAATGAGTCCCCTTTAACTCAAAAATCAAATTTAATTTAAATATTTGGCAGGATTTTATTCTCCAAGATCCAATGTCGGCTTGTAGTGTTGTAATTTCAATAATTGTTGCATAATTGAGTATAAATACAAGGTTCTTTCATTAATTTTAACCTAAGAATTTTGTGAGAACATCCTAATATAAATTGAGTTCACAAGAGCACTCAAGGTATTCAAGGGTAGATTATCAAGCTTTCAAGAGCATTCTTCAAGCATCAATCATCATGTCAAAGATCACATTCTTCATGTTTATCATTGTGCTCACAATTGTGGTGTAGAGTTCATGATCCAAGCAAGCATTGCATTCAAGATCTATCTCCTTCAAGCAAGAATCAAGAACCACATCCATTGCATCCATTTCAAGCATAATTGTAGCACTTTATTGCTAGGGTTTGGTGAGTTGTAGCATTACCTCTTATTCATTCATCATTCTCCTTTACATTTTCTTTTCATTTCAAGGTTTAATTACCAAGAAGGGGTTTGACCAAGGCAAACCCCTATTCTCTAACCCCACAACCATTTCCCCCTCTCTTTGTATGTGATTTGCAGGTCTAGGTTGCAGATTTATGAAAGAGCAAGATTGGAAAAGTCATCAAGTTGTCAAAGTTGTCAACAAGCCTTGGAGGAGCTTGGAGAAGACCTACAGGTTGAATTTTACAGTTTTGGACCTAGATCTGAATTAGGAACAAAAAAGCAGACTAAGAGATACAGGATCCAACTTTGAATTTCTAGAAATCCAAAAGTGGACTGATTCGCCACTATTGGTGAATGAGTCACACTATACCTATTTGTTAGAGATTTTTGTAGATCTAAGTACCCATTTGTCCAGAACCTATTCTGGCACAATTTTCTCGAAATTGGACTGATTCGCCCAACTTGGTGTATGAGTCCCAGTTGGCTTTAACAGTGGATTTTTTAGGATTTCAGGCCTCCATTCTGCCTTCTCCAGTTTCCCAGGTGCATATTTCTAGTTTTACAATTTTCTATTGCCATTTGTTTGCATTTCTAGGTCATTCTTTGAAGCATTGCATCAAACTAGGATTTTTCATTTTATTCTTCATTGCATTATCTTTCCAAGTCAAAACTTGGTGGTGAACCCCTCATTTTACATCATTCAATCCCCCTTAGAACATTCCCTTTGCCATATTTCAATCTCCTTTGTATTGGAATCTCAATGATTATTCTTGAATGAAATTTGGAAGATTGTGGCCATAGGTCCTAAACCCTAGTCGAGAAGCAACCAAAAAATTATCTGTTTCATATACAAAATACTCTTTTGTAGATGTTAATATTTATATTTTAAAAATATAATTGTTGGAGATTAGTGTTGTGATTGGTGTCAAAAAGGAGATTTTTGGAAATTTTTTCACTATGTTATTTTGAGTGTTGTCATTGATGTCAACCTATGGGTATGTGCAGGATCATCATGGAAAAAACAGGCCCTTAAGTGGTGATGAAAATTCAGAAAATCAGAGTTAGGCAACTTGACGTAAAAATTTGAATAAGTTAAATATATTATTTAAAAAATATGTAAGAATAGAATCTGTAGCAAATTGAATGTAGTTTCTAAACTACTAGGTTTATTTAAATAAATAAAAAATCTATTTGGCAACAATTTGAAATTTCAATGCAGTAGTAGTAAAATTTCAAGGAAAGAATAAGAGGTAGGTGTCTGTCTGACCACCCTAATCACAATTAAATGATAATATTTTTTTATAAGATTTTATATGTAAGTAGAGGACTCATGTCCCGATGTGATGCATATTTTTTTGTAATCTTTTTCCAAGTAAATAATTAAATATGAATTTTTTGTTACAAATTTTAAAAAATATAAAAACTCGTATGTCTAACCACCTTAACTTGGTCAAAACTTCACAAAATTCAATATTTTATTTTTTAATCCTATAGTATGTGAAGCATAGAATATGACGCATGTTTTGGATTCAAAAAATGTGATACCGTTTGAAAGCTATATATGTTTGTCAATCGACCTATCAATAAGGACTTTAGTCGTAATTTAAATAGAAAATGAATAATAATAATTTATTAAATTCAAAGTAAAGAATAATTTGTATTTGTGGAAAGATGAGAATCTCCTTTAAAAACCCTTTTTGTTTCATCAATTTTGAGTAAAAAAAAAGTCGTCAGCCACACGGGCTATCATATTACTTACATATTGCCACTTTTTAATCCATCATGATCTTGCACATACCCCTATGTCAACCTCTAGTGTGGTTGTGATGAAAAGGTGTTTGTGGTTTTGAGAAATTGTTTCATTTTGGGAGATTGTTGCAATATCTAGTGTGGTGTTGATGAGCATGTGTTTGTGTGTTGAATAGGTGTTGTTGATGTAGCTAGTTCACTTGGTTTCTAAGTGCTTTTGAGAAAGTTTGAATAAAGAGTATACAAGGTGACAGAGTTATGTTTTGTATTATGCTCCAAATTTATTCATGGTTATAGGTGTGCTTATGTGGTTTGAATGAGATGATCGGAGGTGTTCTTAGGTGTTATATCCAGAGTTTCAGGTTCTAGATTGTGCGACACTGGAAGATGTAACTGATAGTGTGTTGCTTGTGAAGAAGATTGTCTGGGAGAAATATAATTTCTCTGCATTTATTCGTGTTGAGGTTTCTTGTCTTGTGAATTTGGGAATGTGCTAATATTGTCTATATCTTCCTTCCCTTAGAGTGTTTGGTGTTCAGTTGTTCCACAAGATTGGTTAGTGAGTTGTATGTCTGTGGTAGTGTGGTTGGTTGCATAGGGAGACAATATTCTCAATTTCAAGTGGTTGTGACAGTGTTTCAAAATATTTTGATGATGTTAGAATATTCTAGGATGTTTTTTAGATGTTGTGTGATGTTTCTATGTGGTATGTAGGATTTTTTTGAACCTGGTGAAGAGTGAATTGATTGCTTGGTAGTTTTAATGTAGGTTTGGCCAACTTGGTATGCTAACGTTACTTGTGGATGTTCTTCATGTATTTTGGAAGTTTGGTGTAGCATGTTGGTGTATATTTGGGTCTTGGTTAACCCATGGTGTGGTTTTCCTTCACTTCTTTCCACCATGAAAGTGTTTGGTTCTGACCTATTTGTTGGTTGCATGTTTGAGGTGCATACGTTTTATTGAGGCCAACTTAGAGAAGTTGTTTAAGGTCTTGGAGGATATATATGCAAGGTTAATTTTTGGAGATGTGCATGGTGTAAAGGATGATGTCAAATTGATCAAGTGTTGTGATCTAAGTGCAAGCTTAAATTCCTAAGGCTATTATAAGTAGTGAGTAGAAGGTGTCTACATTTTTAGTGTACTTGAATTTGTTGGATGCAGTAAGCCGAAGGTTGCATATGGTGTAGAGTTGTTGTGGTGGATCTTCCTATTGCTTTGAGGTAGTGAGCCTCCTTGTAATATTCTTCTATTTTAGATAGTGATTCCTTTGGGTAGTGAGCCATTCTTTCCTTCTGGGTAGTGAGCTCTTCCATCAGTGAGCCTTTTACAATTGGTGTTGTTATTCATGTGTTAATCCTCACTATGGTTTTTCCTTGATTAGGATTTTCCATGTAAATATTGCGTTCCATGGTGTATGGTTGTGAATGTGTTTATGTTTCATTAGTTTACATTCTTGCTGATGAACAATAAGGATTTGAAGGTTAATGAGGGTTTGAATGTTTTAATGTACAATTGATTCACCCCCCTCTCAATTTTCCTATGTGTCTAACAATTGGTATCAAAGTTGTGATTCCTTGGAAGAAGCTTAACCACTTGAGGTAGATATGGATGGCGCACAATAATGGTGTGAAGGTCCCTATGTTTGATGGAGAAAATTAGGATTTTTGGAAAGATAGGATGGAATCCTTTCTTGTCTCATTAGGATTTGGTGTTTAAAAGTAAACTAAAACTAAATGCACTATGCCTACTACTCCAAAAATTAATGATGAGATCAAGGATTATGAGAATAATGACAAAGTAAGGAATGCTATCTTGAGTGGGATTTCTAATTTAGAACTTGTGAAGGTGATAAGACTCAAAAATTCTAAAGAGATCTGGATAAAGTTATAGAGCATTATGAAGGAGATGATAAGGTCAAGCAAGCAAAGATGAAAAATTTAAAAGACAAATTTGAAACCCTAAGGATGTTAGAAGATGAAGATATTGCAGGCTATATGCTCCGAGTGGATGAAATTGTCAATGTCATCAATGGTCTTGGTGGAAAAATGTAGGAAAGTGAATTTGTGAAAAAGGTATTGAGAACTCTTCCTAAAGATTATAGTGCTAAAGTTTTTGCAATTGAGGAAGTTCATAATTTGGATCGGTATTCTAGAGATCAAATGTTTTGTGCTTTAAATAATTTTGAATTAAGAGTTTGACCATGATGCTTAAAAGAAAGATGATGAATCTGATCTAGATGATCTTGATGAGGTGGAAGAAAATTTTGTAAGGAAATTGAAAAAGGACACTAGAAAATATAATGGTAAGTTTCCCTTCAAATGTTTCAATTGTGGAAAGATAGGTCATAATGCTTTTAAATTTCTAATCAATGTTTGAAATGAAAAACATAAAGATCATAAAGGTAAATCTATCAAGAAGAGTTATTATGTTAAAGAAGATAGTGGTGTATCTGATGATGAGGAATTAGACTATCTGAATGATGGAAGTGATGAATGATTTTTCATGGCTCTAAATTTTGGAACTAATTCTACTAATTCTAAAAGATGTGTGAAGGAATTTGCTTCGGAAATAGGTCATAATTTTTAAGGAACCATGTTGACTGATTTTCATGCAAGAGAGGAGAGAATATACTAGATAATTGATATTGGATGCTCAAATCATATGACAGTTGATAAGATTAAGTCCATTAAGCTTGAAAATTATGATGGTGGTCTTGCTAAGTATGGTGATGATACATCTGCTAAGATCTATGGAAAAGGTTCAATTAGTTTTGATGGTAAGAATAAGCCAAATGAGGTTCTTCATGTCAAGGGTATCCAACATAATATTCTCAGTGTAGGATAAATGCGTAGAAGAGGATACAATCTAGTGTTTTAGGATGATGGTTGTGAAATTAGAAAAGGAAGCTTTGAAACATTGGTTGTAGATGAAACAAGGATAAAAGAAAATATCTATTAGCTCAAAGGTGGTGGTGTTAAGTGCTTTATTTCTCAAATAAATGAAAGTTGTCTATGGCATAGAAGAATGGGTCACATCAATTTCAATAGCCTAGTGAATATTAGCTCTATTCGAGTTGTGAGAGATCTTCCAAAGATTACAAAGCTTATTAATGCAATTTGTAAGGAGTGTCAATTTGGAAAGTAGACAAAGAAGAGGTTCAAAACTAAATAATATTATATTGCATGACCTTTGGAGTTGGTACATACAGACCTATGTGGACCTTCCAGAACAAGAAGCTCTCAAGGTGACAATTTTTTTATGTTGTTGATAGATGATTACTCTAGATGACTTGGGTAACCTTTCTCAAAGAAAAATTAGAAGTTCTAGATAATTTTAAATTATTCAAGTCTATGGTTGAGAATGAAATGGATTTTAAAATCAAAATTTTGAGGTCTAATAGATGTGGTGAGATCACCTCCAATGAGTTTAACACATTTTTTGAAGATCATGGGATAAAGAGATATTTATTAGCTCTTAGGACTCCAAAATAGAATGGAGTTGTGGAAAGAAAGAACCAAATAGTTCAAGAAGCAACAAGAACCATGATGAAGGAAGAAAATCTACCAAAACTCTATTGTAAAGAAGCTATTCATATTGTAGTGTACATTATTAATAGAGGAAAAGAAAGAGTGAACAATTCAAAGATCCCTTATGATCTGTGGTATAGAAAAACTCCTATTGTGAAATATTTTAGAGTGTTTGGAAAAAAATGTTATATCAGGGGACATGAAGAAAATATAGGAAAGTTTTATGCAAGATCAGATGAAGGAATCTTCCTTGGATACTCTACAAAGAGCAAGGAATATAGATGCTACAAAAAAATGTTAAAGAAGATAGTTAAAGGTGCAAGTGCCAAAGTGGATGAAGAATCACACCAAAGCTCAGTGTTGATAGAAGGATATGAATTTGATGAACCCCCTTGCAGAGAAGAAGAAAAAGAAAAAGAGAAAGAGAAAGAGATAACGGTGGAAGAGGAAGAAGCTCTAGAAAAGAATCCTAAGACTCTCAAGTATGTGCAAAGGAATAATTCTAAATATCAAATAATTGGAGATAAGAGAAAAGATTTACTAACATGAAGAAGAGATGCTATGACAAAATAATAGATAAAATTTTGTTTACTTTCTGAGATAGAACCTAAAATAGCAATTAAGGAATGCAAGTATGAGAATTGGATCAAAGATATGGAAGAAAAACTGAGACAAGATGAGAAAAATCAAACACAAGAATAGGTCCCAAGACCAACAAACAAGAATGTGATAGGAACTAAATGGGTTTTCAGGGAAAAAATGAATGAGAATGGAGAAGTTATCAAAGAAAAGGCTAGAATTGTGTGTAAGGGCTAATCACAAGTGGAAGGAATAAAATTTTTGAAGAGAATTTTTCTCCAGTAGCAAGAATGGGAGCCATTAGGATGTTTTTGGCTTTTGTGGTCTTTGGTTAGCAGATTGGGCACCTTGAGAAATAATCAGTTATTTTGCTCGAAAGGTGCAATTGTTCCCAACAACTCTAGAATGTTCACAATTTCATTTGTGAATTTCCTCTAAATTTTGGAGGTGCAACTCCCTCATATGATATGCAATGAATTTGACTAAACTAACTAAACATATGCATGCTTTTAACTCAAAAGCAAGAAAGGAAAAACTCAATACAAGGAAAATTCCTAATACCAAGTGTAGAGAAAATTAATAAAGATATTGGCTCAAAGATCAGTTCACATATGGAAGATCATTAAAATACTGGTAGAAATACAAGTAAGCATTAAATAGATTATAGAACTATTGACACAAAGACAAGTTTGCATAAGATGAAGTAACAAAAATATCAACCCAATATTACTTGTGAATTGAAATCAAATACAAATATGGATACACACACCAACACACACAGATATCATATACATACAGATACACCTTAACAGTACAAATCTAAGAATATCAACTATCTTTGCAAGCTATATGTGCATAGACAAATACAAATTTCATTTCACAGAAAAATTGTATTCAAAATAGCATAAATATCAAATATTTTTCGCGATGTCTAGAGAAATAGTTTGAAAATAAATACATATATATAAAGTGGGTGAGTAACCATTTCTATGCCCATAACTGATTTTAATTGAAAGTTTTTTTTAAGAAATATAAAACAACTAAAAACTAGGATGGTGGCACTTCATTTCTTGAATTTGTAGACATGCCAAGTTATTTTCACAAAGCTTGGAAAGCCTTGATGATGTGTGGAAGCTCCTTATGGTGTTGAATGGTTATATTTCCCATTTGTAGTCTCCATGCTAGCTAGCTGTCTCAAATGGCTTAGATCCTCTGATTGTAAGTCTCCATGAGTCTTGTAGCTTGAGATAGGATGAAATCTAGTTCAATGAATTTCCTCAAATACTCGACATCAAAATATTGGGAGTTGAAATTTTCATTAATTATTTTCTAAAAATAACTCTCCAAGGCTTTAGCATTCTCATTACTCCCATCTCCTCCTCTGTCAGGTTGCAATTCGAGGGAAATAAGGTTCTATGAATCTCTTATAGGATTGCATTGCATTTATTTTGAACCTCTTGAAGCTTTTGTAAGCCCTATTTTGTGACCTACGATTTGTATGCCACGCTTTTATTCCAGATCATATAGCAAGCATCGACAGTGCTACATATGATCTTCTCAACAACCAACCCTTCCATTCCAAACCCTATCATTTCTTTGATTTCATTTACATATTGATTCCATACCCTTTCCTCTTTCTCGGCAGTGACAATCTCTTCTTGAACTTTTTCTCTCAAAGCATTTTCCCCCTGTAGGCATTTAAAAGATTTATAAATTATCTAATTACCTCTTCTAATTAACCCATCATTCCATTCCTCAATGACCCTTTCAAATTTTTGTAGCTCCTCATTTTACTTATTGCCTCTTTTCTTATTAAATCTAGGGGGTCAAAGGATGATTAAGCTTGAGATATCAGTTGAAAACTGATTTCAGGAATTCAATTAAGACTTGGATTTGGATTTTCAATTCATCTTTACTCTATTTATCTTTCTTGGACCTCTCAACAATTCTTACTGTAGACACCTGGAAGATATAAACATGTCCATCCCTTGTAGGGGGTTCTAGGTCAATTCTATCAGCATCAGAGTCACTGGCTATTGCTTGAGTGACTTCCTTTTATGTGGTGGGCCAAGCAACTTCCAGACATAAGATTCCTCATCTGACATCATGAATCAACCGAGATGTGGTTTTCAAATTCTTTGTCTTTGGAGTCCTTTGGAGAAATTTCCCTACCATGTCTTGCTTCAGGAGGTCTAGTTGTACTGCTTTCGTCTTCCTCGACAAAGTGTCTTCCAACCAAACAAGAGTATTAAGGATGTTTTTTTCTTTGGAACTAGAGGAGGGAATATAATTCTATTCATGGGAGGAGTATCTATCTAAACATCCTATGAATAGAGTAGAGAAGATCTCGGCTTTGGAGGTTCATTAACCTCCCTAGTAGGTGATGACTGAGGTTATGGGGAAGAAGAACTAATATCAATATTACTTAAGTCATATCCTTCTCCTTCATCTACTTTATCTTGATCCATATTAGGTAAATTCAGGAGATCCTCTCTGCAAGCTTGTTGAAGCACATCCCTATTAGGAGGTTCTTCATCGCCATCACCCTGAGCCCCAGACTGCACTGAATGTGAAGCAACCCTAGAGGTTCCTATAGTTACAGTAGGTTGACCATTTCCTCCTATTGGTTGGGTGTTTTGTGAACTAGTATTAGGACAAGATTTCTCTATCTTTTTCTTAGTGACCCATTCTTGAGTCCTTTCCAAAAAATCAGTAGTCCTAGCTTCAATTGTCTCTTTCTCTTTACTACTCCAATCCATGGTAGGAATGAGATGATTTTCTATTAAGTTTGTGAAAATTGGGTTCACTAAGTCTAACCCTTCATATTCAATTCCTTGTACATCAAAACTCAAATTATAGATGATCATTTGTATTAAGGACAATCTCATCCAACTCATTTTTCTCACTTCAAATTCATCAAAACAATCTACCCAATAGTCTTCTAGAGTAGGCGAATGGAGGAAACTAGGAACCAACTTCAAATTATCCTTAACATAATCCTTAAGATGAAAAGGAAAACGTTCATCATAGGTCTGTAGGTTGTACCTGGTTATTTCCTTTTCTATATTAAGGGCATCTAACATGGACTCACATGTGTAGGGGCCAAAACCAACTAGAAATTGCACTGTCACTCTTCTCCACTAATGACATGTTTTTTTGACATCCACCAACTGCCTATGGCCCTACAGACATCAATCATCACAAAATTGTCTTTCAGGTGCCTTGGGAGCTTGATGGGAAAACCAATGAAACTACCAACCCTAATATACGAGAACCTCTGAAGTTGAATGAAGTGTCTACCACAATAATTAACAAATTGCATAGCCTCAGGTGAGAACCGCATTTCAATTTTCCCTTGCAATTCTTTGGTCACTCTCATTGTGAAGGTGTTTGATATCCTCTTGTGATGAGAAAAGCTCTTATTTAGCTATAGTTTATCAAAGTACTCAAAAATTGGCACCTGATCATGAGGAAGATCACTTCGCCTCAAGCCCAACCAAGGTCTAGTATTTACAATAGGATAAATAAAATAAGAGGACATGAAAAATGCCCTATCAATAAGAAAGTAGACTAGTTGGCTATGTAACCTGTTACTAATAAGCGTCACCCAATCTAGGAATTAGATTTCTCCTAGTATAATATGCAAAAAGAAATACATACATTCTTGAAAAACAAAGGTGTCTTCAGTTCCCTAGAATCTATGTAATAACATAATCACGTTGGATATCTCTTTTGCAAAATGATTCCTGTGTAAATTTTGGGGTAACTGTGATTTTCCTCCCCTAGGTCTTGCCAACCAATTCCTTGCCATTATATTCTGATAGTACCCCTTCTTGAGTGAAAAATCAACTTGGGCATTGGTGAAATCCATGGGTGAGTAGGTTTCCTTTTCATGGATTTTCAGGCATGAGGCAAAGGTGTCTCTTTGAATTTTAATCACCAATCAGTTGGCCTCAGTTCTTATCTCTTGGGTCTAAGAATTATAATGTCTTATACATTCAAGTATTAACATAGGGAATTTGATGGCTACTGGGAAGGTGGTTGCCTCTACCAGTCCACTTTCAATTACACTTTGTGTGATGGGTGGTGGATTGGGAGTGTTAAATTTTTCTTTAAGCTCACTCATATTTACTAGCCCTAGCTTGGTATCTCCTATTTCAAGCATGTCACATGTTAATGTTATGTCGTACTCAAAACCTTGACACTTAATTCTAGCCAATTTTGGACTACTAGGGTTCAAACATATTTTCACCAGGTAATCTAAAATACAAGGAAAAACAAGCTTGAAAATCATATGCTCATAAGGAAGAGATAAGAATAAAAATACCTTAGAATGACCCCAAACTCTGAGGGCGGAAGTCTGCATTGGTGTGCTCCTTTTTCTTCACGTCTCCCAGAGTGAATGCTATAGTTGAAGAATGTATGTCTTTGGCATGAATTTCATTTCTAATTCCCCACGAGAAATGTGTAAGTAGATAAAAATTAAATGAAATTTCCCATTATGGTGGCATGTGTTAGCTTTCACATCACTACCTCAATATAACCACTTTTAAATTTTTTTAAAATGAATGGCTATATGGGTAGGAAAGTGGATAGTTCACATAACTTTGTAAATCACTGCATGAGTTCATATTTAGCTGCAAAACACTACCTGCTCTTAATCAAGTTCATTTTTTCTCTTTGGGCGGTGAATGGGAGAGTTCGACAAACTTAGTAACACACTGATTACTCTGCTTAAGCTCGAAAATAGACCAAGTGGAAATTTCATAGGTTCATATAACTAGGAAAAACACCACTGGGGCTTTCAAACATGTAGGAAGTCCTATAGGGTGGGCAAGAGGAGAGTTGGAGTAACTTAACAAAACACATTTTGAATGGACCAGTCTAGAGAGCACCAAATTTCCTATGAGCACCCTTAGGTTCCCTATGTTTATCCCATAATAGCACCAAGTCTCCAATGATAAAAATCCTTCATATAGTTTTTTTATCAAATATTTGTTTTGAACTTATCCTGATGCATAGTTATCTTTTCCACCATCTCATCACATTGCTCCTCGATCTTGGCTAAGTATAGGATTATCTTTTCCAAGGAATTACTAAATTCTTGATCTTCAATCATAGTCTAAAGTTTACAAGTAGATAATTCTAGTGGGAGGGGCAATGCACTTCCCACTACATAAACTAACTCAAAAGGGGCCATCCTGATTACCCTCTTAGGGGTGGTCCTATCTTCCCATAAAGCTTCATAGAGCTTCTTATGCCAATCCTTCCGATTCTTATTCACTAGCTTCCTTATGATACTTACCAAGTTTCTATTACTAGACTCAACCTGGTCGTTCCCTTGGGGATAATAGTCTGCTGAATGTGATAGGGAGATCCCATAGTCATAGAAAAATAGTGATATATCATTGGAAGAAAAAGGTGTTGCTTTATTAGTCACTAGCTTGCAAGGAACTTTGAATCTGACTAAAATTCTTTCTTTGATGAAGTCGCAAACAAATTTTGAAGTAGTTCTCTTCATAGGAATCGCCTCTACCCACTTGGTAAAGTAATCCATTGCTATAATAATGTGAGTGTGACCTCCACTTGATTGGGGTCTGTTGATATAAATAAAGTCTTCTACCTAGTTAATTCATTACTAGGGGACTTATTTACATGTTTACTTAGGTCCTAAGAATCTTTCTAGAAGGTGTTAGTTTCCATTAGTTGTTATCTTATCTTTTGAATTGTAACACATGTGAACCTAGGTAAGTGTGATAAGTTGTCTCATGTCATATGATTAAGATACTTTTCATAATCTTATGACATCTTGTATCTCACCTTGGCTATATAACCAAGCGGTTTCTACTACATTGTACACATCAAATTGAATCATAATTGATAAGAATACAGTTTATTCTTGTCATATTCATATTATCTCTTTGTGATTTCCATTTGGCCTCTAGATCTTGGCAAGCTATCTCCATATCCAATTCTAACATGGTATTAGAGCGGGTTGGGTGCCATTGGATAGTCTTTTTTTGAAGAGAGATGGTAAATCTTAAAAAGTTGAGTACGCTCTTCTCTTGCATCTTATGATTTGGAGAATAAGAAAAACTTGATAGAAATACTAGATTTTGGGGGGTTCCATTTTTGGCTCTTTATTGCAAGTTTAAATCAGAGATTTTTGGTGCAAATCTGCGCTCACCATTGTGTCTGGAGTGTTTGATAAAGATGATTTTTCCTTTTGTTTTGTCCAAATCGGATATACAAGGCCAAATCTATGAGGGTTTGAAGCTGAAGAGTGGTTGCTAAATCCGGAAGGTATTTACATTTTTGGAGCATTTTGGGTCAAATCCAACCCTGCCATCATGTCCAAAAGGGCCAAAAACCCTAAGATTGACTATCAATTCGTCCAAATCGGAGTAGTTGTCAGCTGAGGCAAAAAAATAATTCTTAGAGAGTCGTATTACACTCTAGGTCATCATAAATGCATCGAGTACAATTTTTCTGAATTTTTATTTTATTTTATCTTGTTGAAAATATTTGAAAATCCTTTTTATAAAAAAATCCATTTTCAATCGGTCTATTGTATTTCAGAAATTTTTTGACAAATTTTTTTTTATTAGTGTCTGCAGATAGTAGACTATACCTATGGTACAACAGAGTACCACAGAATCTGCCCAGGCTATCCACGTCATGCCAAGTGGCAGCTTTTGATAGGCCCATGTAGTACTGTGTGGCCCCATCAATTTCATCTAGCGATCACTTTATCAAAACTTGATGAAATAAATCATCCATCGGTGGGCCTCTCATAAAAATTGGCATCTTCAGATATTATATCCGGCCACAAATTCAAAAACAATGATTAGTGAAAAATTGAATTGGGTGGTCAACACAAATCCCAGCAATTAAAAGATCCCATCTCTTTTTTGCAATCACCAACAAGAATAAAGCATATTCCATTTTATATGGTAGATTTCGATGAAAGAATATTCCTTGTGAATATTCTAAGGAATATTTCCAATTCCACCGATGGGACCCGTGCCAATTGGTGACAGCCAGTCGACCGTCAAATTTAATTGGGTGAATTTTTTACGTCACCCCTATGTAAGCATTTAAAAAAAAAAATCCCCCCCTCATGGATGGAGTTTTTGATTTTGTGGTTGACTTTCAAAGGCTCATAACTTGCTCATTTTGACTCCTTTTTTCAAGTTTTTTTTTTTTATTTGGGATAATTTTTCATGCTCTACATAGTGGTCTAGTTAGTTTTTGGTTTTGGTGTAATTTCCCTTACCTAGAGTTCACTGGTTGATTAGATTTAGGGTTTCTTCTTTCCAAATGAATGTTCTCCTAATTCAGTAACCTTATATTTGAACCCTGTATTCACATATTAGCACATATCTGTTAGCATTAATATCTAGATATCCAAAAATACAAACATAATCACAAAGACAATAATGAAGACAGATGAGGAGTGGCATGGGAAGATCCACCTGAAGCTAACCATCTAAGCCCAAGGGCACAAGCATCCTATCAGGATAACCCACCCCTTGGCTCCGAGCTGAATGTCCAACTAAGACCATTCCATTCCTGGAGTGGCGTGCTTAGTGGGAACACTTGTACCTTCTGCCCACATCATCACCTCGGAAGACACATGACCTACTGGGGGAAGCCAACGGAGCTCATAAGTGGCCTAGGCCTACCACCCCTCCATGGCCGCAGTGGATTGTTAAGTGGGACCCCCACCCCTCCATGGCCATAGCGGATTGTTAAGTGGGATTTTTAGGCACCACTTGTCTCAGGCCCTTCCACCCTAGCAAGTTTACAAACACATAGAAGACAACCTTTAACAATCACAAAATACATTTATATTCACTATGGATTCCTACCCATCATTTCATAGGTTAAGCATAATTATGATGCTATTAAAGAAACCATGATCAACTTGTTAAACAATTATAATCATGACGATATTAAAGAAAGCATTGTACTAATAGTCAGATTAGCAACATCTTGTGTGCATAATAAATTCTGAATAATATGATTAGTTCTCTTATTATTTCTTCTTTTTATGTAAATAGCATCAATTGATATATATATGCAACAAGACAAATAATGCTTTGAGCAATATAGAAATCAGTGTTAGTCCTTCCCCAGGAGCAAAAATATTTGTGATCAGATTATGGCCTGACGGTAGATAGGATTTGCATACACCCGGTTCATACTTACTTGTCAGGCTATTCCATGAAAATTAGACATGGTAGAGGAGTAATCAGGTCGGGTCAAGGGGATTTCCATCAGATGTATAAAACAGATTGCAAGATCTAAGCTTACGGTATCAAAGATCAAAGTGGGCTATCCCTGAATGATTCCCCTATCTTTATGTTTGAATATGCTAGATATTAAGGCTAAGCGAATAACTTCACCTGATTTCGCTGCGTTCCTCCTGTTGGTCTTCGATTTCTTACTTGCTTCCTCTCATCTTCCATGATCCTGTGGTTGACCATCGGCGACCCTATTTCTAGCATTTGATGCATCGCGTCTTTCAACCAGATGCGTCTAGGACCAATGGAGGTGTCTTTTCGTGGATTCCATTATGCTTGTTGGGTTCGCTAGTAGCTGATATACCAATGGCAACGAGAACTAAAATCTACGATTATTGGAGCGATGATTTGTATTCAAATGTTCAACCCAATAATTATATTCACGTATTCATTTTATATTAATTTGAGTTGATTCGAGTGTTTTGTATCTTAATATCGATATATTTATAATTGCAATATTACCTTAGGGTAATTGTAATTATAAAAGTGTTTATATACTATAGTATTTATTTAAGATATTTAAATTGCTAGCTTGTTCATATAATTACAATGATAAAAATGGTCCTTCAGTAATAAAAAATTGTGATATGATTGATGGTAAGTGTAATAGCCATATTAAGTTGCAATGATCTACATATTTATTTTATTTATTTGTTCTTCCGATATCACTAATTTTGATGTCATGGGTCTGGGGACATGACAGTCCTCCCCTCTTGAATTTGCTTTCCCTCAAGCAAATCCCTTTTGTATCCTAGAGATTCCCCTAAGACAAGAACTCAAGAGGAGGATGAGGAGTATGACTTATATTTATGTAATGCTCTATGAAGAAGTTTTCCCAATTCTTATTGGGGGGGAAGTCCTTGATTAGTACATTCTTTTGGTCTTTGATTTTGTAGGGTTGACTTTACCACTTAGATTTTCTCCTCCATGAAACTCCATTTGTTCATTTGCCCTTCTTCTGATTGGATGCTTTTGAGATCACCTCCCTCAGACCTTATTTTCTTACTTTATTGTCCTTTAATTTCACCCTCAGGGGTCGCTCCTATCTTGTGGACTTGGCCCTTTCTCTTACATCGATGGCCACGTTCCCATGGTCCATGGCATGTGAAGCACAACCCCTTCCCTTTTAAATCTTCCATTGCTTGACACATATGTCCATAATCTTGCTTCTTGTTGCAATATGAGCATGTTCTTGGTGAATCTTCCCTCCTTGACCTTTCTTCTTTGTGAGGGAGTTTGGATGATGAGGTAGAGTTCTTGGGTTTGTCCCTCGGCTCATTTTCTTCATATTTCATAGCCTTCTGAATAGCTTCATCTAGGCGGTTGGGTTCTAAAACACTCACCATACTTCTGGCTGATCCTCTTAGACCCTCTATGAACAAATAGGTGAGTCTC
The DNA here is from genome assembly GCA_007115665.2 of Sequoiadendron giganteum. NCBI lineage: Eukaryota > Viridiplantae > Streptophyta > Pinopsida > Cupressales > Cupressaceae > Sequoiadendron > Sequoiadendron giganteum. The sequence goes on along the minus strand of CM021107.1, from coordinate 3,361,628 downwards.
TCTTGGGAAATTTTAGGGACCATGACTGCTAGTCTCTAAAACTCGGTGGCGTAGCTTTCTATAGTGCCTTGCTGCCTTATTCGTGTGAGTTCCCTAAAGTACCATTCCGGGTGCTTTTGGTCGAATCTTTTAATTAACCTGTGAGTAAAGTCATCGTAGGTGGTAGCTTGTTGATGACCTTGAGTTATTAGGCCGTGGTGCCACCAATCATGGGCCATCCCAGTTAGGTGTAAAATGGAAAACTTGATGGCATTTGCTTCTATCATTGGGCTTAAGGATAGATAGGTGTCTAACTTTTGAACCCAAGATCGTGCGGTGGTTTTCCCTTCAAAGTCAAAGTTGGGTAGGGTAAGTTTACTTACCCTATTCTTGAGATCCTTATCGATTTGGTCATTTCCTTCTCTTCTAGGGGTAACTCTTTGTTTAGCCTCACAGTAGTCTTTAAAAGGCACTAGCTCCCTCAATTCAGGATCAAGCCTATAATATGTTGCAACAATTTCATCCACATCCTCTACGGGGGATCTATTGATATTGCATTCTCTCAAGGTTTCTTTACTTGGCAAGAATGGGGGTCTGGTGGGTCTAGAACTTGTGGCCTGCGAGGGTGTGGGATTGTGATTTTTAGAGTGGTTAGAGTTTGCTTCCTTTGTATAATTGCTGCTCAAGTTTTGGAGGGCCTGAAGTAATGCTTGGGAAGTTTTCTCATTTTGTTCCATTAGGGCTTAGGTGTTCTTATCACTATTCTCCATGAAAGCCCTAAGTTCATCTCTTAAAGGATCATCCATGGGGTCGTTTTCAAGGTTTTTGTTCCGAGAGCCTCGCCTATGATAGGTTTTCATGGTTTCCCACAGGATGGCAGGAAAGGTGCTCTGATACCACTGTAATGTCCCTTACCTAGAGTTTGCTGATTGATTAGATTTAGGGTTTCTTCTTTCCAAATGAATGTTCTCCTAATTCAGTAACCTTAGATTTGAACCCTGTATTCACATATTAGCACATATCTGTTAGCATTAATATCTAGATATCCAAAAATACAAACATAATCACAAAGACAATAATGAAGATAGATGAGGAGTGGCATGGGAAAATCTGCCTGAAGCTAACCATCTAAGCCTAAGGGCACAAGCATCCTATCAGGATAACCCACCCCTTGGCTCCAAGTTGAATGTCCAACTAAGACCATTCCATTCCCGGAGTGGTGTGCTTAGTGGGAACACTTGTACCTTCTTCCCACATCATCACCTCAGAAGACACATGACCTACTGGGGGAAGCCAACGGAGCTCATAAGTGGCCTAGGCCTACCACCCCTCCATGGTCGTAGCGGATTGTTAAGTGGGACCCCCACCCCTCCATGGCTGCAGCGGATTGTTAAGTGGGGTTTTTAGGCACCACCTGTCTCTGGCCCTTCCACCCTAGCAAGTTTACAAACACATAGAAGACAACCTTTAATAATCACAAAATACATTTATATTCACTATGGATTCCTACCCATCATTTCATAGGTTAAGCATAATTATGATGCTATTAAAGAAACCATGATCAACTTGTTAAACAATTATAATCATGACGATATTAAAGAAAGCATTGTACTAATAGTCAAATTAGCAACATCTCATGTGCATAATAAATTCTGAATAATATGATTAGTTCTCTTATTATTTCTTCTTTTTATGTAAATAGCATCAATTGATATATATATGCAACAAGACAAATAATGCTTTGAGCAATATAGAAATCAGCATTAGTCCTTCCGCAGGAGCCAAAATATTTGTGATCAGATTATGGCCTGACGGTAGATAGGATTTGCATATACCCGGTTCATACTTACTTGTCGGGCTATTCCATGAAAATTAGACATGGTAGAGGAGTAATTAGGTCGGGTCAAGGGGATTTCCATCAGATGTATAAAATAGATTGCAAGATCTAAGCTTACAGTATCAAAGATCAAAGTGGGCTATCGCTGAATGATTCCCCTATCTTTATGTTTGAATATGCTAGATATTAAGGCTAAGCGAATAACTTCACTTGATTTCGCTATGTTCCTCTTGTTGGTCTTCGATTTCTTACTTGCTTCCTCTCATCTTCCATGATCCCGTGGTTGACCATCGGTGACCCTATTTCTAGCGTCTGATGCATCACGTCTTTCAAGCAGATGCATCTAGGACCAATGGAGGTGTCTTTTCATGGATTCCGTTATGCTTGTTGGGTTCACTGGTAGCTGATATACCAATGGCGATGAGAACTAAAATCTACAATTATTGGAGCGATGATTTGTATTCAAATGTTCAACTCGATAATTATATTCACGTATTCATTTTATATTAATTTGAGTTGATTCGAGTGTTTTGTATCTTAATATTGATATATTTATAATTGCAATATTACCTTAGGGTAATTGTAATTATAAAAGTGTTTATATACTATAGTATTTATTTAAGATATTTAAATTGCTAGCTTGTTCATATAATTACAATGATAAAAATGGTCCTTCGGTAATCAAAAATTGTGATATGATTGATGGTAAGTGTAATAGCCATATTAAGTTGCAATGATCTACATATTTATTTTATTTATTTGTTCTTCTGATATCACTAATTTTGATGTCATGGGTCTGGGGACATGACATTTGGTGTTTAGGTTTTCTAGAAATTTCAGATTTTCATAGGTGTTGCTGCTTCGTCCTCATTTTGGGAACTTCAAGAGCACATATCTTGCTCCTACGGTAACATTTTTGGGTGAATTTTTTTTGAAAGTCCATAATTTTTTGTGTACTTTTTAGTGGTATGATCATATTGATCTCATTTTGTACAAAAAATTGTACTTAATTCTGTGGCCAAATTTGACATTTGCATGTACAGAGATCAAGACCACTTCACTTTTTTTGGCAAGTGGCAATTGTAAATGCACTAAGTATAAAGTTCCACAAATCAAATATTGCTTGGGTGGTTTCATCATTGAGTAATTTGCGGGGGTAATCTCTTTCCTTTGTTGGCTTATGTCTCTTGATTGGTCTATTGTGTGACTAAATTTGAGGAGCTTAATATGGGCATAAAAAAAAATCCTATTGTAATAAGGTTAAATAAATGGAACTTTAGGTCTTGGCGAGATGGAATCCTAACACATTGTAGGTGGCTTAATATTTTTCCATATCTCTATGGACTGGTTCCTAAACCTTCATCAAAATGGAAGAGAGTTGTGTGGGACATAAAAAAAAAACATATCCTAGGAGTAATTGGTTGTATTTGTGATATTGATACACAAATGGCCACTAATGGTATTGAGATCCCTCATGACCTTATGACCAAAATTTGGGAGATGTCTGGAGACTCGAATGAATCTCCATTCCTAGAGGATCCTATTGCGGATTGTCTTGTTCCATTTGTAGAGTTTTGACCTATTTATGATAAAACAACTGAAAAACTTACCGATTGGGAAGCGTATGGTAGTTTTGATGACACAAAATATCCTTCTCCTACTCATACAGAGACATCTATTGAGACTTCAGTTTCTATGGCTCCTAATCCAGATTTAGAGGGTTCATTTTCTTTATCTATGAGTCAAAATCTTGAGGCTAAGGGATCTTGTAATCCAACATTGGTAGAATCATCTATTGTTGTACCTGAGGATGCTTGTGACTCAACAGTTTTGGTTCCTTGTGATTCTGTGCAATAGGATATTAATTATATTTCAGATTTGGCTACTTGTGATGGCTTCTTGATAGGTATTTTAGACTTATTTTTGGAGTCTCATATTGCATATTTGGGGGACATCATTGATGACATTCATCTTCCCTTTGATGAAGATGCTCCTTTAGTTGTTGTGAGGGAAAAATTTGACCCACTTGTTCAATATCTACATGATCATTCTTCACAGTTTGACGTGACTCTGTATACTTTTGGACAAAATTTGGAGGAGGCTTCTTTGTGTTCAGAGGGGATAAATTTCTCTTTGGATCATGTTCTACATTCATATCTACTAGATTCTGGATTTTCCTCTTTAGTAGTGTGGCCTAGAATGGCTATTTGGAGTGTGTCAACTTTTGACATTGACATGGAGACACTTGAGCACGCTTTAGAGACATCATCACATATCATCCATATTCTTGACATCCTGCATACATACATGCATTTACAGCCATGTCATCCTCAAAATGTTCTATTACGATGGTGACTTGTGTTTGGTGGTTGGAAGAAGTTTAAGTAATAACTCATGTCGTTGGATTCCAAGTTTTTCTAACTTAAGTCATGGGGCTCTAGAGTGTCATAACCTTCTGACTTAGCAACTTTGAGGTTCTCTTTGTTATCGATGAGTCATAGGTTTTCCAAATTTTGTAACCTTCGACAAGAGGTTTGAGGTTCGGGTTTTTAGTGACTTAGCGATCTCTTTGTTGTTAGTGAGTCATAGGCTTTTTAGAACTTCATAACCTCTGACAAGAGGATTTGAGGTTTGGGTTTTTAGTGACAACGATGGAGTTATAAGGAGGAAGGAAGCACTCCAAGTGGGACCCGATAGTAATGAAAGTTCTCAGAAGGTGAGAAGGACCCAACCATAATGACAAGGATATGTGATGACAACATGTGGACCCCACATTGGAATGATGTATTATGGGTTGTTATTTTCATTAGAGTGAAATGCATTGATGAAATAGTCAGAGAGTGAATGCAAGGATGACACATGGAAATGACCTGTCTAGTGGGCCCCGCATATGACAAGAAAGAAACAAATCAAAGAGTGATGAGGTGATGATGTGGATGTATTCGGTGTTGATGTTCTCATTGATGTGGCTTTGGTGTATCGATAGGAGTTTTTAAGATGTCCCTTCGATGGAGTGATAAGCTAAGTGGGACCTGATAGGAGGCTGATTTGGTGACTTGTGATGACAAGTGGCAAAGGATGATTTGATTGGTATAAAAACTCACATCATTGTTGTGAGTTGCATGGTGATGATGTGGATGAAAAATGGTGACAACTCGCAAGACCCACAAAGTTTGTGTGATCCCATTGTCAGAGTTCGCAGGATAGCAGGTTTTGGACGCATCTTGGTGGACCCCACGTATGGAAAGCAGTGTGTGGAGGAGATCTATAATATAAATTCTTTGGCGATTGATCCAATGATGATCATCAGTCAGTGAAGATAAATAATGTAGGTTCAATGGAGGTTCATCTAACGACAAGGTTTTAAAGATATGATAATGAACAAGGAATGCTGGATCATGGTGTGAAGAGAAGATTGACGGCCCAAATTCGAAAGCAAAGATCTACAATGGCTACGATAGTGTGAATGAGGGTTTCTACTGGTAACTGACATGGGAGAAAGAATTAATTGGTCCAACTACACCAATGACCAATGTAAATGAAGATTTGATCTTCAAGGTAATGGAACATGTTACAGAGGTGATCAAGATCAAATCAAATTGAATGGACATGAGGATGCATTGATTGCTTATCCAATCTTAGGGTTTGGTAGGAAGAGAATGAAGGAAAATTCTCTGTAACAAAATTAAATGTTGGGTGGCTCGATGCAAGATATGGAAATATATGGTAAACTCTATCAGATATCTTAATTATGAGCTGGACAGTTGTGTGTGTGGCTCGAGCTAAAGGATGCTTGCTAGTGAAGTTAGTATGTAAAGAAAATCCTAATAGTAAGCTAGAGATGATTTGGACAGTGGAGAGAATCTCGAGGCAGAGATTGCAAAATGATTGAGATAGAAGACAATTGGATATTGTTACAAGATTGAATTAGTTTAGAAGAGAAGTGTAGGTTGCATTTGCTCGTACAAAGAGGAGTTTGTAGTTGTAGAGTGTGGGAAAAAATATTTATGAATATGCAGTTGTGACGGTAAGGAGGTAGTGAGAGAAGAAAAGCAAAAAGAGAATGCACATGCAAGGAAATCCTAGACTATAATATAGAATATCGTCTAGGTTTTCATTCAACAATGTGTAGATGTATGAGACACTGCAAGGGAAAGGTGTGTAGTGAAGCAAGATAGAACAGTGATTTTTCTAGGTGCAGAGGAGAGTGAAAATCAAAGGTGTGTGTTGCTGAGTGTGCAACTACAATAATAGAGTGCGAGTTTTAGTAATTGCAACAATGTATTGAGTGTATTGATGCATCTCAGGTTTATTTAGAACCATTTATATGCATATTTGAGCTTTAAGTTTTGTAAGAGGTTGTAGCCTCATTTGTACTGAGTTGGTGCGCAGAGTAGGGGATTGGTGTCTCCTTGGAGTTGGTGATCCTAAATCAAGGAGTTGATGCTTCCTTAGGTTGGTGCCCTAAAATATTGTAACTAAACTTCATTGCTTGTGAGGCTGGATTAGGACAGTAGATCCTAGCAACATTTCTCACCATGGTTTTTCCCATCTTGGGTTTTCCACATATATTCGGTGTTATGGGATTTTATGTGAATGTGTGTCTATCTCTCTATGTGTTTAGTTAATCTGCACATTAAGGGCTTAATGAATTATTCTGCATTAAGTACTCAGAGCTAAAATACATAATCTGCACAAAGGTTTTAAAGGCTAATTTTTAGTATCTACCGATTCACCCCCCTCTCAGTATATTGTTGGGTTCCAACATTTTTATCATTCAATGTCAAGATTCTACCATCATTGTAGGAGACTCAACATTGAGTGGGGGCTACCTTGTCTCTCTTCTTCTTCTCTCTTATGGGGGGCTATTTTTCCTCACATGGGGTTTTTTCCTTCTCATGCATCATTGAGAGAATTTCATTTTTTTGTATTTCATATCTCTTTTGGGGAGGAGTTTTGTCCCACTGGGTTTTCTCCTTTTCTCCATTTGTGAGAGATTTCATTTGCATATGTACATGGGTACCTAACATGGCCTATTAGTCGAGATCCATCCTTGCATCTTTGTGTCATTTGCATAATAATATGCTACTTCCTAAGTTGCACTTAAGGGGGGTGTTGGTGTAAATAAATTCTTCTAGCTAGTTAATTCATTACTAGGGGACTTATTTACATGTTAACTTTACTTATGTCCTAGGAATCTTTCTAGAAGGTGTTAGTTGTCATTAGTTGTTATCTTATCTTTTGACTTGTAACACATGTGAACCTAGGTAACTATGATAAGTTCTCTCATCTCATATGATTAAGACACTTGTCATAATCTTATGAAATCTTATATCTCACCTTTGCTATATAACCAATAGGTTTCTACTACATTGTATACATCACATTGAATCATAATTGATAAGAATATAGTTTAATCTTGTCATATTCATATTCTCTCTTTTTGCTTTCAATTTGGCCTCTATATCTTGGTAAGCTATCTCCATAGCCAATTCTAATAGGGACTAATAGGTCCTATGAAATCTAGGCCCCATTATTGAAAGGGTCCATCAATTACAACAAGCTTAAGTGGAAGTGTTGCCAAATGAGGTCTACCTACAAACAACTTGCATTTTTTGCATCTCGCCACCTAGTAATAAGCATCCTTGAACATGCCTAGCCAATAGTAACCATGCCTTAGGATCTTAAAAGTAGTCACAATTGAGAAAAAATGTCCCCCACACACTTCATTGTGAAGCATTTTCAAAAGTATTTCTTGTTGACCCTTATCTACACACTTCAGAAACACACCATCCAATCCTCTCTTATATAGAGTGTCTTCCCAAATGACATATTTAGCTGCTTTCAGATTTAGATTTTTTTTCTATTTTTTTGAAATATGCTTCAGACACTCTCCATAAGTTAGAAAATAGGAAATGTCTTAGAACCACTCATCTTGGAGGCTAATAGTTAGAACTAGAGGAAGGTCTTCCCCATCCCTTTTCTCAATATGATCATTTGATACAAGTTTGTAGATGCCTCTTCCTCTGACTAGCTTTGTAGGCTTAAGATCCAAATCATAATCTTGAACTTTAGCATTCGAACTACCCCTTCTATTTCAACCAACATCTTGTTGGGTAAGGATGCTTTTGACAACCAAGTCTAGCACATATACGACTGAATGTGAATGCAGTATGTAAAAAAAAAAAATGTTTAATTTCCTTTACTACTACAAAATAATGCTTTTCTATTTGAGAGTAGTTGAGCTCATGCTTTCTTAATGGGATGCCCATGAAGGCTATAGGAACTTTCACATTCTTCTCATTAGCTTGAAGTAGGATATAAAATGCAGTATGTTTTGAGGCATAACAATAACTAGTGAAATCCTTTTTAAAATTAGGACGTACCAGAATAGGGGCTTTGGAAATGGCCTCTTTGATGTCATTGAAAGCTTATTTTCCAGCTTCATTCCACTTGAAGACCTAATGTTCTTTCATCATTCCCACTATATGTTTGGTAATATCAGAGAAATTAGGAATAAAATTCCTTAAAAAGTTAACTTGTCCAAAAGAATATTTCACACCAATTTTACTCGAAGGAAGACTTGGCTGGAGAATAACTTTAACTCATTCATGGTCTATTCTATTTCATTCTTTGGATACTATATGGACTAATAGCTTACCTTCGATTACCCCAAACACTGAATTCTTAGGATAGAGGTAGACATCGTGCTCTTTACATCTCTACAACACTTGCTCCAGGTCCCTTAGGTGATTCACTCTCTTCTTGGAGAACACTATCAATTCATCTAGATAAATGACAATGATCTTATTCCCAAGGTCTCTGAAAGATAGGTCCATGGATCTTTGGAATGTTGCACCGAAATTAATAAGCCCAAAAGGCATCTTGTTGTAAGAGAAAGTTACCCAAGGTGTAGTGAACATCGTCTTATGTTTATCTTCTCTCGCTACACTGATCTGGTTATATCTAGAGAAACCATCCAACATGGACATCATCTTTGAGCCAACAACTATTTGTAGGATATGATCCATGTTTGGAAAAGGGTAGTTGTCCTTCGGAGATGCTTGGTTGAGGTTCCTAAAGTCCATACATATCCTTATTTCACCATTCTTTTTATGGACTAGAACAATGTTGGATACCTAGGTTGAATGGTGGATTGGGTAGATTATTCTAGATTTTAGCATCTTGTCAATTTCCCTAAAAATTGCATTAGTTACCTTGGGATTGTAGTTTCTTTGTTTCTTCCTGAAAGTAGATATTGCACCCTTCAGTGGAATGTGATGTTGAAATTTCCCATCCATGAAGTTCATAAGATCATCATATCACCAGGAAAAAAATTCCTTGTACTTGATGAGCAAGGCTATCAACTTTTCCCTTTCTTCTGGAGAACAACACTTTCCAATGTAGACCAACTTAGGAGAGTCAAGACTCCCAATCTTCACTACTTCAAAATCTCCAAAACTATGATGGATTCATTTATTTTCTGCTTAATGGATCCATCATGTCGATCAAACAGATCTTCTAAAGAAGCTAAACCTTTATGAATTCTATTACCTTTCAACTGCATGACTCCATCTTTCAGTTCACTGATGTCATTAGTGTAGAATTATGTATATTCGCTAGAACTTCCTTCAAAGATTGTTTGGGTGAACATTTTGGAATTCTCCAAAAAGGCCTAAATCTATTTGTCGTTCTCAAACACTTGCCAATGATTAACATTGTTGAGAACACTAGGCCAATAAATTAATTCAATCCTATAAGATTTTTTTTTGAAATCCGCATGGGTCATCAAAAGGGAAGCAAAAATAGCTAAAGAATGAGCTCTAGAATTCCTTTCCCTAGGAATATCCTCTATTGAAAATGCCTCAAAAAATTCAATAGTATCCCACACCTGGTTCTTGTAATGTCTTTACTTTTCATTTTTAACATTGAAAATCTTTCGTACCTGCTTGAAAATCAATTCTGCATCTCCCAAGACTTTAAGCTTCTTGATTCCCATACTCCTTGCTTCAACTAAACCCAATAAGAGGGCCTCGTATTCAACGGTATTTTTGGTGTTTGAAAATTCTAATTTATAAGAGAACAGATGTTGCTCACCAAAAGGAGACATGCGAACCACACCAACTCCTAATCCAAAATTTGAGCAACTTCCATCGAACTCCATTTTCTAGAGTTATGAATTTGAACTTGAATCAACCACATTGATTTCTTTATCTTCATTTGAAAATAACATATAATTTCCAAATTCATCTTCTTCGAACAAAATTTGAGCCTTAGGGTCCTCCAATTTCAGTACTATTATCTTGGCTTTAGGCTCAGGATCCAAGTGTAATTTCTTATTGCCAATAGGTATAGTAGCATAAGACCAATCCAATTGAATTTCACCACATAAGTCTTTACAAAAACTTCTACTTTATACCATGCCATAGATAGCTAGTATATTGGCTACTAGAATGGTGAGTTTAAGTTATTTTTTTGGGTGAGTTGCAAGTGCAACCTGTGCATCTTTGATCTATCCAATTAAAGGAACTTGTTTGGAATCCATAGAATAGAATTTCCCAAATTTCTTGGTTAGGTTCAATCCCAAGGCTCGAGCAGTTTGTGCAGGTATAACATTATCAGAGGTGTGAGAGTCAATAATACAGTTATTCAACCTAAACCCATTTATGAACAGTGACACATAGAAAGGATTGGGATTATCATCAAAAGTACATGATGAAAAAAATTTATTGTTGGATGCCACATTAGATGTTGAGTGTTGAGAACTAATCATATTTTCATTTAAGCTAGCATGAGACTTAGATTGTCCTAGTCTAACAAATTAAATTAATCTATCTAGCTCTTTAGGATTCATGCATAAATATTCTGCTTGTGAAATTTACAATTTAGAATTCTTGAAAAATTCCACGATATCAAAATCTCCAAGAGAATTTTCAGTAGACAACGCATTGGAAGATTTGGAATAATCTTATGTGGTTGTGTGATACATTTTCTCCCTTCGAAGTGGCACTAGCTCTAGTAAGTAAAACTTAAGAATAATTTTGAGTACCTTTTTTATTAGTGTTTTGTTGTCCTCGTGTGACAACGACACAAGTAGGATCTTTCAGAGTGATGTAGACATCTCTGCCTCTATCATCATCGGGCTCAAACTTGAGGTACCCATTTGCAAAGTTGTCATACTGATTGGAAGGATTTCCCTCAATAAAATCTTCAATGAAGTCCTTCATAGTGGCCATTTGCATGAATCTATTCATCTAAGGACATTCTAATCCATCATGATTAGAAGTAAGATGAAAGGCACACATATTATTCTTGTTATCTCCCAGAGGAGCTTCTATCGACAACCTCTATTGAGTTGGAGGTAGGGGAAGGTTCTTGTTACCTAGATGATAGTTCACCTTTGTTGAGAAGTCTTGATAAGGCTAATTACTTTTAGGTGATTGCCTTTTTAGAGTGACAATGTCATTTTCCAATCTCTATAACATAGGATCCGATGAGGTATCCAACTACAACTTGTTTGTATGCATCTCTTTTTTCCATTTCCCCACTGTGATAAAATCATCTTCTAATTTGATAGTGAGCCTTTGTGTGGCCTCTAAGGTATTCACTAGTTATCTTTTTAGGAGTAAAACAATATTTGGGTGTTTTGCATTGATAAAGAAACACTTTTGCATCTCTTTTGATGGCTTCTTAGTAGAATTGGTTCAAGATAACAATTTATTAAACTTTGCAACAAACTCTCTCATAGGCTCACTTGCCTCTTTCTTCATTCGTGTTACCTATGATATCAATGAACAATCATCATCTACACTTTTGAACCTAGCTTCAAACTTACTTAACATAGTTTTCCAATTATCGATTGAACCACATGACAACTAATAGAACCATTATGCTATAGTATCCACTAAAAATTATGCAAAAATCCTAATTTCCACATCTTCTTCTTGTACTCCAAGTACACCACAAGCTACAAAGAATGAATCAATATGATCCTTGGGTGAGATCTTTCCATCACTCCTAAACCTGGGTATATTTTTGTGAGAGACTTTAGGTAAGTCATGCAAATTGTTTCCAAAACTCAAACGGCCTATAGCAGCCCCCCATGGGATAGGTGGTTGATTAGCCATAGTCTGAGGGAAGTTTAAAACTACCAAGAGAATAGTTTCATGTAACACTAGAGCTTGAGAAGTTGAATAGTCTGGAGGTACCCTAGTTGGAGAAGCAAGTCTACTTCTAGCCCTAGCCCTTCTTTAAGTAGGAATAATATAGGAAAAATTACTTCTTTGTAAGGACTCAAAAATTGGGTCTGAGATAACCCTACTTCTTTCTCCCCTAGTAAACCTTTTGGAATCTAGGGTGAACTTAAGATGTTCAATGTGTAAAACCTGGATAAGGCAACTGAAAATTTATTTGATTCATTTTTTCCCTAGAGGATTCACCAAAAAATTAGGCACCTTGAGAAATAATGAGTTATTTTTCTCAAAAGGTGCGAGTGTTCCCAACAACTCTGGAAAGTTCACAATTTCATTAAGTTCACAATTTTATTTGTTAATTTTCTCTAAATTTTGGAGGTACAAATCCCTTATATGATATGCAATTAATTTGACTAAACTAACTAAAGATATGTATGCTTTTAACCCAAAAGCAAGAAAGGAAAGACTCAATACAAAGAAAATTCCTAATACCAAGTGCAAAGAAAAGTAATAAAGATTTTGGCTCAAAGAATAGTTCATATATGGAAGATCGTCAAAATACTGGCACAAAGACTAGTAAGCATTAAATAGATTATAAAACTGCTGGTACAAAGACTAGTTTGCATAAGATCGAGTAAGAAAAATATCATTTCAATATTACTTGTGAATTGAAATCAAATACAAAGATGGATACATACACCAACACATAGGAATAGCATATACATCCAGATACACCTTAAATGCATAGATCTAATAATATTGGCTATCTTTGAAAGCTAGATGTGCACATACAAATAGATATTTTATTTCATAGCAAAATTGTATTCAAAATAGTATAAATATTAGGTATTTTCTATGATTTATAGGGAGAAAAAGTTTATGAATAAATACATATATATAAATTGGGTGAGTAATAGCTTCTTTTACCATAATTGATTTTAATTGAAAGTATTTTTCAAGAAATCTAAAATAAATGAAAACTAGGATGTTGGCACTTCGTTTCTTGAATTTGTAGACGTGGTAATTCATTTTCACAAAGCTTGGAAAGCCTTGATGACATGTGGAAGATCCTTATGGATTGGAATGGTTATATTTCCCTTTTGTAGTCTCCATGCCAATTAGCTATCATGAACGAATTTGATCCTCTAGTCATAATTCTTCATGAGTCCTGTAGCCTGAGATAGGATGAGATCTAGTTCGCTAAATTTCCTCAAATTCTCGACATCAAAAGAATAGGAGTTGAAAATTTTTCTAACTATTTTTTGAAAACCACTCTCCAAGGCTTTAAAATTCTCATTGCTCCTATCTCCTCCTCTGTTAGGTTGCAATCCAAGGGAAACAAGGTTCTTATGAATCTCTTCTAGGATTGCATTGCATTTAGTTCAAACCTCTTGAAGCTTTTGTAATCCTTGCTTTGTGACCTATGATTTATATTCCATTCTTTTATTCTAGATCATATAGGGAGCATCGACACGCTGGGTATGATCTGCTCAACAACTAACCTTTCCATTCCAAATCCTATATTGCTTTGATTTTATTTACATACTAATTCCATACCCTTTCCTCTTTTTCAACGGTGACAATCTCTTCTTGAACTTCTACTCTTGAAGCATTAACCCTTTGTACAAGTATTTAAGAGATTCAAAAATGATCTAAATACCTCTTTTGATTAACCCATCACCCCATTCCTCAATGGCCCTATCGAATTTTTTGTAAATCCTCATTTTACTTACTTTCTCTTTTCATATTAAAGCTAGGGGGTTCAAGGATGATTCGGCTTAAGATATCGCTTGAGGTGGAAGATAAAAAATCAATTTCAGGCATTCAGTTAAGACTTGGATTTTCCTTTTCAATCCATCTTTATTCTCTTTCTTGGACCTCTCAACCATTCTTATTGTAGATAGTAGAAGATCTGTACATCTCCATCCCTTGTAGGGGGTCCTAGGTCGATTCTATCAACATTAAAGTCACTGGTAGTTGCTTGACTAACTTCCTTTTGTGTGGTGTGCCGAGAAAGTTCCAGACATAAGCTTCCTAATCTGACATCATCAATCAATCGAGTGATGTTTTTCAACTTATTTGGATTTGGAGTCCTTTGGAGCAATTTCCCTACCATATCTTTCTTCAAGAGGTCCAGCTATACTGCTTTCCTCTTCCTTGACAAAGTGTCTTCTAGCCAAATAGGAGTATTAGGGACGTTTGTTGCTTTAAAAATGGAGGAGGGGAATAAAATTCTATTAGTGGGAGGAGTATCCATCTGAACATCCTGTGAAGAGAGTAGAGAAGATCTCAGCTTTAGAGGTTCATTAACCTCCCTAGTAGGTGATGACTGAGGTGATAGGGAAGAAGAACTAATATCAATATTATTTAATTCATCTCATTCTCCTTCATATCCTTTATCCTGATCCAAATTAGGTAAATTTGGGAGATCCTCTCCAAAATTCTATTGAAGAACATCCCTCTTAGGAGGTTCTTCATCGCCATCACCTTGAGCCTCAGAATGCACTAAATGTGAAGCAACCCTAGAGGTTCCCATAGTTATAGTAGGTTGAGCATTGCTTCCTACTAGTTGGGTGTTGTGTGACCTAGTATTAGGACAAGATTGCTTTGTCTTCTTCTTAGTGACCCATTCTTGAGTCCTTTCCAAAACATCATTAGTCCTAGCTTTAATCTTCTCTTTCTCTTTACTGCTCCAATCCATGGCAGGAATGGGACGATTTTCTATTAAGTTTGTGAAAATTGGGTCCACTAAATCTGACCCATCATCTTCAATTCCTTGTACATCAAAAATCAAATTATAGATGATTATTTGTCTTCAGGAAAATCTCATCCAACTCCTTTTTCTCTCTTCAAATTCATCAAAACAATCTGTCCAATAGTCTTCTAGAGTAGGTGAATGGAGGAAACTAGGACCCATCTTTAAATTATCCTTAACATAATCCTTAAGATCAAAAGGAAAACATTCATCATAGGTCTATAGAATGTACCTGGTTATTTCATTTTCTATATTGAGGGCATCTTACATGTACTCACATGTGTAGGGGTTGAAACCAACTGGAAATTGCATTGTCACTCTTCTCTGGTTTTGGCATCTTTTGTTGACATCTGCCAACTTCTTACAGACCCCAATCATCAAAAACTTGTCTTCTAGGTTCCTTGGGAGCTTTATAGGAAAACTAGTGAAACATTCACCCCTAATATAGGAGAACCTCTGAAATTGAATGAAGTGTATTCCATAATAATTACCAAATTGCATAGCCTCAAGCGACAGCCACATTTCAATTTTCCCTTACAGTTCTCTAGTCACTCTCATAGTGAAGGTGTTTGATATCCTCTTGTGATTAGAAAAGCTCTTATTCAGTTGTATTTTATCAAGGTACTCAAAAATTGGCACCTGATCATAAGGAAGATCACTTGGCCTCAAGCCCAAACAAGGTCTATTATTTGCAATAACATAAATCAAATTAGAGGACATGGAAAATTCCCTATCATTAGGAAAGTAGACCAGTTGGTTTTGTAACCTATCACTGATAAGTGCCACCCAATCTAGGAATTGGGTTCCTCCCAGTATATTCTATATAAAGAAATACATACATTCTTTAAAACCAAAGGCATCTTCATTTCCCCAGACTCTGTGTAATAACATAATCACGTTGGATATCTCTTCTACAAAATGATTCCTGTGTAAATTCTAGGGTAATTGCGATTTGCCTCCCCTAGGTCTTGCCAACCAATTCCTTGATATTATATTTTGATAGTAACCATTCTTGAGTGAAAAATCATCTTGGGCATCGATGAAATTCATGGGTGAGTAGGGTTCCTTTTTATGGATTTTTAAGCATGAGGCAAAGGTGTCTCTTTGAATTTTAATCACCAAATGGTTGTCCTTAGTTCTTATCTCTCGAGTCTAAGAAATATAATGCCTTATACATTCGAGGATTAAATCAGGGCATTAGATGACTATGGGGAAGGTGGCTACCTTTACCAATCCACTTTCAATTACTCTCTATGTGATGGTTGGTGGATTAGGAGCCTTCAATTTTTCTTTAAGCTCACTCATATTTACTAGCCCTAGCTTGGTATCTCCTATTTCAGGCATGTTGCATATTAAATCAATGATGTACTCATAACCTTGACACTTAATTTTGGATATTTTTGGACTACTAGCGTTTGAACGGATTTTCACCAGGTAATCTAAAATGTAGGGAAAAACAAGCCTGAAAAATATTTTCTCATAAAGAAGAGATAAGAATAAAAATACCTCACAACAACTGGTGCAATCACGGTAGGAGGGTCCTCAAAGAGAACAATCTGGGTCATGCAGCTAGAGTAACATAATAGAAGAAACACAAAATTTGGAGGCAAATGCAGATAAAGAAATTCTTATTATCATGAAATTCAATTACATATAGTTGGCCACATCCGAGCGTACAGATTCGGCTCACATGCCTGATACAACATGCTCAAAATATAGTGCTCATACATGCGAGTGAAAATCTTATAGATGAAATTCTATATACACCCTAATCTACTTGATCTTGATTCGCTGCTTTTCTATTGATCCATTAAAAGATTTATATCATATCCATGGGTCAAGAAACATCTACGTTGACCAAAGATCATTACAATCTATGATGAAGGAAATGTAACGTGTGCAAGAACATGTCAGCCTCAAATTTGAATTCTTCCATGGTAGATGTGCATGATGAAGTGTGGACCTAAAATCAAGGTCGAGGACACTCCATAGAACAATGAGGATCCGCAAGCTATGGGAAGGATCCATGATTGATCAAACTAGCCGTTAGGTTTTGAAATTATTCTGGAGCCAGTTCCAAAAACTGTCACTCAGTCCAGAAGTGATAACTTGCCATAAAAATATCCAATTGAGCTAAAAACTTGGAATAAGGAAATTGAACATGTCCACAATGAAACCATAGGTACACGAGATCTGGTGAGAAAACATGAAGAAATACCAGATCTACCAACTCGAAAAAGGACAAGAACAAAAAAAGAACAAAACTAAATGAAAATATTTTTGGTTGATGCAAGATTACTAAGAACCAAGGATGCTCTTGCATCAAACATCCAAGGTTAATGAAAAGTGAGTCCCTCACTTTGCTGGGGCCAAAGGAAAACCAATATGGTCTACCTCAACCTGAGAAATCCAAGAAGAATCCTCCATTGGTCTACCTTTCCACTTCACTAGATATTCTTTGTATTGTCTTCCACGAGTCTTTCTCCCATCTCTGGCATCCAAAATCTCCTTTATTCCATCTGATTTTTGTTTAGGAATCTGTTCTTCCAATTTTTCCTTACTATCTTCACCGAATTCTACTTCACGGTACTGATGTAGATCTACAACATTGAATATAGGTGAAATACCCATGTCATCTGGTAACTCTACTTCATATGCATATCCTAAATCAAACTTCTTCAAAATCCTAGAGGGTCCAAACTTCCTCATCTTCAGCTTAATATATGTGCCAACTGGAAATCTTTCCTTCCTCAAATACACCATCACTTCATCTCCAAATTGAAACTCCTATGTCTTCTCTTTTCATCTGCTTGTTCCTTATACTCTCGATTCATATCTTCCAATTGTTGCTTTACTTGAGTATGCACTTTCTTCGTATGTTTTGCAAATTCCTCTGCTTCTGCACTCCTTTTATACTCTTTAGTGACATCTCACAATTCTAATATACCTCTAGGATGAACTCCAGTAACAATCTTAAAATATGTCCTTCATGTACTCCTATTCATAGAATTATTGTAGGAAAAATCTTCTTGTGCAAGGGCTAAATCCCAACTTCTGGGCTTCTCTCCAACCAAACATCTCAGCAAATTTCCTAAACTCTTTTTCACTACCTCTGTCTATCCATTTATCTATGGGTGAAAAGTAGAATTGAACTTGAAATCCATCTTCAATTTCTTCCAAAGTGTCCTCCAAAAGTAACCAATTTTTTTTATATCTCTGTGTGAAATAATACTCCTAGTTAATCCATGCAATCTGATCACTTCCCTAAAAAAATGTATGCTACATGTACTGCATCTATTGTCTTCTTACAAGGTACAAAATGTACCATCTTAGAAAATCTGTCTATCACCACAAATATAAAATCATTACCTCTTTGTGTCTTAGGCAAACCAAGTATGAAATCCATGATGATATCCTCCCAAGGTCTTTCTAGAACCGTCAAAGGTTAATACAATCCAACATTCTGACCACTTCCTTTTGCAACTTGACAAACTCTGCAACTCTGCACAAATCTCCCAACATCCTTATGAATCTGTGGACAAAAATAGTTCTCACTTACCAATGCTACTGTCTTATCAATTCCAAAGTGTTCTACAAATCCTCCACTATGTTTCTCTTTTATCAAGTTATCCCTCATTGAACTTCGATGTATACACAATTGATTTCCTCTGAACAACATGTCTTCCTGAATGAAATAATCCAACCACTAACTTCTATCATCCAAAACTAGTTCTTTACATGTTCTCCAAGGTTCTACAAAATTTGGGTCTTCCTCATACAAGTTCTTCAATTCATGAAATCCTAATACCTCCACTCTCATCTGTGTCAATAAATTCCTTCTCCTACTCAAAGCATCAACAACTATATTTGAATTTCCACTCCTATGTTTCAAAACAAAAGTATAACTCTGCAAGAATTCCACCCATCTCATGTGTTTCTGATTTAGCTTACCTTGACTGTTCAAGTATTGCAAAGCCTGATGATCAATATACAACACAAACTCCTTAGACAACAAGTAATGTCTCCACTTCTTCAAGGCTTGAAATATGGCATAAAACTCCTGATCATACACTGAATACCTTTTCCTTGTATCATTCAACTTCTCACTAAAATAAGCTACTGGTCTTCCTTATGGACATAATAGTGCTCCAATTGCATTTCCACTTGCATCACAATCTACCTGAAATACCTTACTAAAGTCTGGTAAAGCCAACACAAGCTGCTCAGTCACCTTTTGTTTTAACAATTCAAAATTTTTGTCTTCTCCATATGTCCATCTAAAATCCTTCCTATATCCTCTCATTGTTTCTATCATAGGACTGCAAATAGAACTGAAATTCCTAATGAAATTTTGGTAGAAACTAGCCAATCCATGAAATGGTCTTACCTCTCCAACGCTTCCAGGTGTAGGCAATTCAATAATTGCTCTTAGCTTATTAGGATCCATCTTCAATCCATTCACAAATATCACAAATCCAAGGTATACCAATTCTTCCTGCATTAAACTACACTACTTAATGTTTATCAGCAACTGCTCTTGTCTCAACCTCTGCAAAACTTGTCTTATATGCAACAGATGTTCTTCTCTAGTCTTACTAAAAATCAAGATGTCATCCAGATAGATAATCACAAACTTACCCAATAATTTCTTCAATACCTCATTCATCAACCTCATGAAATTACTTGGTGCATTTGTTATTCCAAAAGGCATTACCAACCACTCATACAATCCTTCATTTTTCTTGAATATTGTCTTCCATTCATCCCCTTCTCTGATTCTGATATGGTGATATCTACTCTTCAAATCTATCTTCGTAAAGTATTTAGCTCCACTCAAAAAATCCATATTGTCATCCATTCCGGGCAAAGGAAATCTATACTTCACTGTGATCTTGTTTATGGCTCTAGAGTCTATACACATCCTCCATTCTCCATCCTTCTTAGGTACTAGCACTGTAGGTACTGCACAAGGGCTCAAGCTTTCTATGATCAAAAATTTTCTCAACAACTCTTGCACTTGTCTATTCAATTATTCATTCTCTACCAATGTCATCTAGTGTGTTGCTTTATTAGGTAAAATAGCTCCATGAATCAGATCCATGCAATGACTAATAATCCTTACAGGTGGCAATCCATCAAGTACATTATCTGAAATGCTAGCTTCATATTCTGCTAGCAATTCCTTTATCTCCTTAGGTTGTCCTTATACAAGCTTCAAGTCTTCCAACTTCTTAGGGACCAAGGCATAGCACATGTTCTCATGTCTTAGTCCATCCAAAAATATCCTTCCATCAACCAAAAAAATTCTACCAATTGTGTAAACCTCAACTTTAGGAACATCCTCTAAGGGTAACAAAGTCCGCTTCATCCCATTTTCAACAATAGTATATATATTATTTTTTCCATCATGTATAGCCTATATATCATACTGCCAAGGTCTTCCCAACAAAATATGGCATACATCCACAAGAATGATATCACACAAAACTTCATCATGATAATTTCCTATCTTCAATTTCACCAAACATTGTTCACTTACTAGTATCTTATGCTCATCTTGAATCCAAGCTCTCTGATAGGGCTTTGGGTGTTTCATTCTTTACAACTTAAATTTGGTCACCATTTCTTCAGAATCCAAGTTCTTTGAGCTTCCACCATCAATGATTAATTTACAACATTTATCAGCTAGCTTGCATTTGGTCTGAAAAAAATTCTTTCTCTGCAATGGTTCCTTCTCCAATTCACTTTGAGACAATACTCTCCTATTCACCAACACTTCTCCTTCTTCCGGTTGATTAGGTGATCCAACATGATTCTCCTCAATAAAAGGTTGTTCTTCTATTCTTCTCAGTCTTTCTACTTGTCTCTCCTTGTTTACATTCAAAGTTTATATGTCCTTCTCCACCACATTTGAAACAAGTTCCCCTAAATACTCTTTTATCTTGTCCTCTATCCTTCATTTCAGTAACCACCATGCCCTCCTATCGGTAAGAGTTTCCATCATTTCTTTGGTATGACTTCTCATTCTTACTAGCCTCCTTATCTTTGTTTTGATCTGGAAAAGATCCTCTTCCTCCTCTAGTAAAAATTCTTCCTCTCTAAAATCTTCCACCTCTTCCTCTCTGTCTCTGCTCATGTATTTTGTTTAGCTTATCTTCTGATTTTAGGGCACATCGATATGCTTCTTCTATTGGAATTGTGTGTCTCAATCCCACTGGCCTAAACCTCTAAGAGAGCGATTTTGGTGTGACTCTGCCTAATCTGAGTTCTCCTTATGAAGTTTCCTTCTTTGGACATATTGGTGTGACCTTTGGTGTGTCTTGGCAATGAAGGTGGTCAGCGTAGTGATGAGTGATCGGTGGAACCCGATCTCTTGTTCCAACAATAGATCAATGGACTGTATCGATGTAGCGATGAGTGATCGGTGGAACTCAAACTCTTTTTCTAACGATAGACCGATGGCCTATATCAGCATAATGATGAGTGATCAATGGAACCCAATCTCTTGTTTTGGTGATAGCCCGATGGGTTTCAACTTAGCAGCATGTTATGACTGTAGGATTTGGCTTCATCATCGGAATGATCACCCTAGTCTCAACGATGGAATGATATGGTGTGTACCTCATCAGTATGACATTCGCATATTGGTGAGTGTCAATGTGTTTTCTCACTGATATGTCGATATGTGATCAATTGTTTGAGCGTTAAAGTGGACATTGACAAGTATAGCTCATGTCGGTGGAAGACGATGTGTCGTCTCACCGATGTGGTGATAGAATTGATCAAAAAAGCATGTACCACTATGATAGCCTAGAATTGGTGAGTCATGGTCTCATGTCTCATCGATGCTACGATGATGGTTTGGGTGTTACACTCATCAGAGTGACACTAACAGATTGATGAAAGGATGGAATGCATCACACCAATAACTTGAAAGGTAACTGTTGAGTGATGGTTAGTCCATTGTTAAAAATTAGAACTGTTGGTATGCTTCTATGGATTAGTCTAATGATAGTAGGTTGATCCATGAATTCTCTAGGAGGCAAAGGAGAAAATGAGAATGCTATTTTGAAGGAGGTGAATCCTCTCTCTCTCTCTATGGTTTGATTGAGAAACCTCTCTCTCTACGTGAATCTACTCTGTATTCTGTATGAGAGAGTTGTAATAGTGTGAAGTTTGTAATGGACTGAGAGATTGGTCAGGAAAATGTAAAAAAGGGGAGAGAGGGAAATAGAATAGAGTTGCTGCCAGTTTGTCTCCAATATGAAACAAGATGTATTCTCTGTAAAGGCTTAGTGATTGAGTTGTATTTGTAACTGTTTTGTTTCATGAATAATACAATGGTGATCTGGGATTTTGGAGTGTGGGGTTTTTTACCCGAAAGGGTTTTCCCCACATAAATATGTGTGTTCATTGTTTTGTTTCATGTTTCTTGATTAGAATCTATTTATGCAGATTGTTGAATATGGATTTGCATGAGCTTCTCTCAGAAGGATTAATGTGGGAAATGAACTATGTCTGATTCCACTTTGTGACATAGTTGTATGTGTTTGAGGAAATCTAATTGAAATTAAAGTTACCAAAGGAACTATTGATCTTGGATGTTTATCTAAGATGACCAAAATTTCCCTACAAGTGGTATCAGAGCTTTCTTATGGTTGTTGATTCTAGGTATTTCTCCTGTGAATATTTCTTAGTCTATCTGGCTTAAGGAAATCTAGAGGAATTGGCCGATGTATTGATCCTTTGGTGAGTGGGAGTCTTGTGGTATTCAGAAACAACACATAGCTTGAAGGATGGTGAAGATGGAGACAATGGAGTTGGTGATGTTGAACTATTGTGATCTGTGTCTCCTAGTTAGCAGTTGTATAACCTTGATGCATGAGGTGGATATTTTTCTCTGGTTCGTGGCTATATAGCAGCAAAGCTTTCATATTGGGTGTCTGTGTGAGAGGCTCCCTGGTAATATGGAGAGGTATGGGTTTTTCTCAACCATGGAAGAGAGTGGTTATGTTGGGTGGCGTTTCTTGGTGTTGGAAGGCATTGTTTTCTGTTAACCTTGAATGCATGAAGGCTATGGAGTTAATCATTAGATGATTTGAAATCTTCTGAAATAGCCTATCTCTTTCTTAGATGCATGTGCATGTTGGTGATTTTGGAGTTGGCTTGAAATAGGTCTGGGGTTCCTGAACTATTGTTTTTGTTTTTAAGGATGTATTGTACTTGCATGTTTTTATGGTTCTACATGGTCAAGAAAACTTGTTATTTTGTGGATCTGCTGAAGAGCTATTTTCTAGACCCCTGCTTCCTTGGGGTGCTACTAGATGAGAGAGTTGCAGCTCTACTTGCATGCTTTGTGCATGGTGAGAGAAGGTGTGATTCTTTCTCTGCATAGAAATGTTTGGTATGTGATTAGTCATTCATCATTTCTATGGTAATGCTTGATGGATTCCTAGACTATGGTACTTGGTGTGGAAATGTTTGGTGAATCAGATATGTACTTGATTTGGTGTTTGAGTTAGGGTGTGTACATGTTTTTTCTCTTGTGAGACCTCATGTTTTGCAAGACATTGATGTGGTAGTGCATCTTCATGTTTCATTAATTGGATCTATGAGTTGTGCAATGTTGTGGGATGTCTTTACCTACTTGATTGTTAAGAGAACTTAGATGCAAACTATCTATATCCATGCGATTTGATTCAGTGTTTATGAAGACTTGATAGTTGGCCTAGTCTGTGGTCACTTATGCCTTGGTGTGGCTATTTTGAGTTAAGAGGATGGATGATAAGTGAGTTTCTAAAAAGCCGATTATGGAGTCCTGTAGCATGGTAAATCTCCTTACTTTTGAGATCTTGGTCTAATTAGCAGTACAATTATATGTTTGTGGGTCTAGAATATTTTTTTCAGTTTTGGAGATGGTTGGTCATGATGCTTGGAAAGCTCGTTATCACTATTCAGTGGGAGCTTTAGCAGTTACTGTTAATAATCTGTCTTCTTTAGTTGTTGATGTTTCTAGAAGGAACTCTTTGATCCTATTGCTGCAGAAGGTTTCTTTCGAATTGGCAGAGCCACTATTTGAAGATGGTGAACATTTTTGAAACCATGGAGGACCTATGTGTTCTTTGGCTTGAGATGTTGTTGGTGCTTGATAGGTGATGTTGGTTTAGATCTTGTTTATTTTATGTCATGGTATACACTTGCTTTTGCGTTGGAGTTTTGATGTTGTGCATTTCTCTTAAGATTTTGGTTTCTTCACTTGAAGCATGGTATTTCGTAAGGGGGGATGAAAATATCATGATGTCATGTTAAGTTCCTGATTCTGCACTTGGATCTTTGACATTGATCTTGGAAAATTCTTTGTGTATTGGTTGCTTTGATCATTTTCCTGACACTTCATGATATTGATGTTTTGCATTTGGAGTTTGGCACAAGGTGATTGTTTGCAAGTGTTCATGGACACATGGAGAATAAGAAAGTCTGAGGATCCTATACCTTGATTGAACATGAGTTCAATAGAGACCTATGAGGAGATAATTTTTTGGATGAGTCATAGTGACTTGGTGATGCAGAGGTAAGTGACAACCTTATTTGCTAAGCCAAAAATAGGGGTTCCTACACAATCTCAATCACCAATTCCCCAAGGTTTACCATCTAGCAACCTACACATCACCCTGCCCTTGTAGCTCTCCCAAAACCAGAACAGGCCAAGTTTTACCCAATCTTTCCAAAGCACCCAATAATTAAAAAGGATATTAGGATACCCTTTTCAGGGTTACACAACATGTATGAAAATCAAGGGTCACTATTTTGGACCACCCTGAACTTTTGATACACTTACCCGGTTCTAGACTTCACCATTTGGTCTATTTTCCAAAGGAACCACCCTTCCAATGATGGCCACTCACCAAAGCACCTTGGATAGTCTCAAAAAATGGTCTCAAACCATAGATTATAGTGATGTTTTTCATCTACAAGGAGTCTAACCCTTTGTTCCAAGAAACCCTCTCAAGCACTCACCAAAACAAGGGTTTAGCAAGGGTTTAGGGGTAACTCCCTACTCCTGACCTTCCCCAATCCTTCCAGGGGTCCAAACACCACACATTATCTCTGCCCTGACCCAAGAAACACTCACAATCCCTTCCCACTCAATAATTCTCAGAATCCATCCTTGGGTTCGCTATTTTCATGGTCTAACTACCCCTAATCAACACTAGATCACACACCATGGCAGAAATATCCCCTTCTCCTTCTCCTAAGGTATGTACACACTTAACCAAACATGGTACAGACCAATCCACTGAGCCATAGGTCTAAAACAGTAGGTGGATTGGTTAGTTGATCATGGTGCTGTCCTCAAAACTCCAAACACAGAAAACAGGGTACCTTGCAGTTTGCTGATCCCAGTCACACAAGCAAAATAATTAAGCCCCCAAGACAAACATGAAAGAAGGTAAATACATGAATAAGCAATCATTCAATGCCTCAAGGCATCTTGAATCTGTACGGGCCCTGGTCAAGGAGCAAAGTTTAGAAAACTAAAGGAAAAATAGTGATTAGTGTTTGCCACAATGCTTTTTCTTTATTAGAACCGAACAACAAACCTTCTCCTTTGGAGATTACATGAATAAATAGTGATTGCAACATCCAACTATGTCCTACAACTTACCAACTACCCTACAATAGAAATTTGAACCACTTCTGACCGTTTGGAGGTCAAGGTTATACACTTTACATAATTTTCTTAAACAATTTCACTACATACTTAGTAAGTTTGATCTTTTTGACCCCATGCTCGTCCAACCTATTGAAAGTGGTCTAATGAGACCTTATTTGCATAAAAGACATGGCTTAAAGCCATCTACTACCTATCTACCACTCCTTGTCACATGACATACAAGATTTTGAGTATAAAGCAACTTAATTTGACACATTTTGTAACTTCCTCGTTGCATAAAACATGAAAATTTTTAAAATACTTGGTGAACTTGTCTTCAAATCCCTTTGTGAACCTTTAAGGTCCTTTTCCCTATCATGTTAGGGTTAGGATCTAGGTGCTCTTGCACCATACTCCCCCCCATAGGGAAACTCTTGTCCCAAGAGTAAGAGTGTACTCCATTCCTCCACCTTGCTGCTCCCTGTATATCTAGACCTACTACTGGCCTTTTCCTCACCCTTGGAGCAAAAGTTGATATTCCCCTTACCTTGATACCTACAAACATACAATGGTTAGCAACACACTGTCCCAAATTCTTCATTTTCTCATCTCCACATGTGGATCCACCTAACATTGCTTGCACACTCTGCCCTCTTTTGACTACCCTTAGATTTCTGCTCTTTTGTTCCTTGAACTCTTTATCTAGTGTGGTTAGACCTTGGTCACTGTCATTTCTAAGGACCACTGCCCTGTCAGACTTATCAGTCCCCAATTTTGTAAAACCTCATACTCTTCACCTTTACTCATGTTGATAGGACACACAATAGTCCCCACTGTAATCTCAGCCTTCTTTGGAAGCATTCCACCATGCTTGTCATGCTTATGCATCATCATGCCTTCCATCTCCTTGAGTGTACCAGACCTAGGTATGAAACCATCAGCCACTGCCTTCTCACCATTCCCCTTGACCAAATCACGCCTAGGTATGAGTATCTTTCCTTCCTCTTGCAAAGCCACATTTTCCATTGTCTTAACACCACTTGTGGGTGTTCTCCTCACTGTCACAACTCCTCCAACCTGCTCTCTACCTGCAACCATATCAGACTGACTAACCTCAGGCTTTAAAGGTTCCTTTTTTCCAAACAACACAACTTTAGCCTTACCTTTATCCCTCACACTTATCTTCAAGGGAAGTAACTTAAAGGTTCTATCTTCCTTCCTAATGGTGTATGTGTTCTCCCAACCATCATATATGGATCTCCTATCAAACTGCCAGGGCCTTCCCAAGAGCACATGACAACAATCCATCGGTAAAACATCACATAGAACCCTATCCTTGTATTCTCCAATCTGGAAATCAATGTATGCCTGCTCTTTTACTACCAAAGTCTGATTATCATTGACCCAAGAGACCCTATAAGGTGCTTCATGAGGAAATTTTTCTAGACCCAACTTGTCCACCATTTCCCTAGACACTAGATTATCTTGAGAACTAGAATCAATGACAACTTGACACACTTTACCTTTGCTTTTGCATGTAGTTCTGAATAGGCTCCTTCTTTGGCTCGAATCTTCCTCCTTGGATGCTTGCAACATATTTCTTCTTATCATGAGTGCCTCTCCTTCTTCTGATGTAAGGTTTACTACAGGTGTAGTCACACTCTCTTCATTCTCATGCACTAATTGATTCCTCCTTTCTCCACCATGAGAGCTTGAGCCTTGTTTCTCAGGGCACTTAAAGGCTGGATGTCTAGGCTGGTTGCAATTGTAGCATCTTCCTGAGAATTGATATGATCCACTTCCTCCACTAAATCTGCCTCTTGAACCTCTCCATCCACCTCTTGAATTAGATTGCTCTTAATCCTTTTTTTCATCTCCTTGGCCTTCATTGTTTGTCCTTGAACTAGGATTGAATCCCCTTCCCCTAGAGGTGTTACCTCTTCCCCTTGTTGCCTTCTCTTGTCTCCTCTTCAACTTTTCTTCTACCCTCATTGCCATTTGAAAGCATTGCTCTATTGATTTTGGTGCCATCATGCTGATTTCATCCTGAATGTTGAATGTCAAACCATTCAAGTACCTAGCAGTCATCTCTTCTTCATCTTCTTCATGTTTAGTCCTTATACTTAGCCTATAAAACTCTTCAATATATGCTTGCACATCTAACTCTTTCTCTCTAAGATTCTGCAATTTCTTAAGCAATTGAATATTGTAATCAAAAGGAAGAAATTTACCGTTTATCTTTTCTTTCATCTTTTCCCAAGAAATGATCTTTATTTTTCCCTTTCTCTCCCTATCTTCTTGCACAAAATTCCACCACACCAAAGCATGTCCTTTCAGTTTTGTTTTTGCTTTCTTTACCTTATGTCCTTCATCAACATCTTCACTATCAAAGTAGTTCTCCAAAGCCCCTATCCAATCCAAGAGCTCTTCACTATCAAGTTTTCCTCCATACATAGGCACATCCATCTTGCCATGTCCATCCTTCTTCATAGCCTTTAGTAGCTTCATTGTTCTAACATCATCTGGATCCATCTCCTCTTCTTCACCAGAGGTCTCTTCCTCTTCAGACTCACTTTCCTCCAGACGGGTCCTACCCTTAGCCTTCATTTCAGCCATCTCCCTTTTCAGTATATCTATATCCTTCTCATGAGTATCAAGTTTCCTTGCAACAACATTGTTTTTAGGAGGCATTTTGTTCCCTCCAACTATCTTCTTCTTCCTGCACACAAACTTCAATCTTGATCTTTCACAAAGACCTACTCCCTTGCTCTGATACCACTATGATGCAAAGGTAAGTGACAACCTTATTTGCTAAGCCAAAAATAGACGTTCCTACACAATCTCAATCACCAATTCCCCAAGGTTTACCATCTAGCAACCTACACATCACCCTGCGCTTGTAGCTCTCCCAAAACTAGAATAGGCCAAGTTTCACCCAATCTTTCCAAAGCACCTAGTAATTAAAAAGGAGATTAGGATACCCTTTCCAGGGTTACACAACATGTATGAAAATCAAGGGTCACTGTTTTGGACCACCCTAAACTTTTGATACACTTACCCGGTTCTAGACTTCACCATTTGGTCTATTTTCCAAAGGAACCACCCTTCCAACGATGGCCACTCACCAAAGCACCTTGGATAGTCTCAACAAATGGTCTCAAACCTTAGATTACAGTGATGTTTTTCATCTACAAGGATTCTAACCCTTTGTTCCAAGAAACCCTCTCAAGCACTCACCAAAACAAGGGTTTAGCAAGGGTTTAGGGGTAATTCCCTACTCTTGACCTTCCCCAATCCTTCCAGGGGTCCAAACACCACACATTATCTCTGCCCTAACCCAAGAAACACTCACAATCCCTTCCCACTCACTAATTCTCAGAATCCATCCTTGGGTTCCCTATTTTCATGGTCTAACTACCCTTGATCAGCACTAGATCACACACCATGGCAGAAATCTCCCCTTCTCCTTCTCCTAAGGTATGTACACACTTAAATAGACATGGTATAGACCAATCCACTGAGCCATAGGTCTGAAACAGTAGGTGGATTGGTTAGTTGATCATGGTGCTATCCTCAAAACTCCAAACACAGAAAATAGGGTACCTTGCAGTTTGCTGATCCTAGTCACACAAGCAAAAGAATTAAGCCCCCAAGACAAACATGAAAGAAGGTAAATACATGAATAAGAAATCATTCAATGCCTCAAGGCATCTTGAATCTGTATGGGCCCTGGTCAAGGAGCAAAGTCTAGAAAACTAAAGGAAAAATAGTGATCAATGTTTGCCACAATGCTTTTTCTTTATTAGAACCGAACAACAAACCTTCTCCTTTGGAGATTACATGAATAAATAGTGATTGCAACATCCAAATGTCTCCTACAACTGACCAACTACCCTACAACAGAAATTTGAACCACTTCTGACCATTTGGAGGTCAAGGTTATACACTTTACATAATTTTCTTAAACAATTTCACTACATACTTAGTAAGTTTGATCTTTTTGACCCCATGCTCGTCCAACCTATTGAAAGTGGTCTACTGAGACCTTATTTGCATAAAATACATGGCTTAAAGCCATCTACTACCTATCTACCACCCCTTGTCAGATGACATACAAGATTTTGAGTATAAAGCAACTTAATTTGACACATTTTGCAACTTCCTCGTTGCATAAAACATGAAAACCTTTAAAATACTTGGTGAACTTGTCTTCAAATCCCTTGGTGAACCTTTAAGCTCCTTTGTCCTATCATGTTAGGGTTAGGATCTAGGTGCTCTTGCACCACTTGGATATCCTAGAGGAACTATTTCATTCCCACTCTTGGTCTTCTCGACAGTTTATAACCTGAGAGGTAGTGCCCATTATTTCTCTATGGTGCGTTATGTATTTTTTTCATTAGTGGGTCTTGAGCCATGGTTAGTAGGTTTTGGAGGATTCATTGTAAGAGATGGACAACTTGGTTATCTCCTTGGTATATATATTTTTCATTTATGATGGTATGGGGGATAGTAGTGGGCTGATTTCTTGAAATAGGAAATAGAGTAGTTTGATCTTCTTTGAGAATATTACATTCATGTGGTTTAATTGGTTTGATGTTGTTAAGGATTTTTTGTTGGAGATGTAAAGATGATACTACTTAGCACAACTAATACTTGGAGGTGTTTTGTAGGAGGATGTGCTACATGTTATGATTTGTAGATTCTCTTTGGTCTTACTGATCTTCCTGATTGTGTGGTTTCACATAACATTGTTTTCTTTGTTGGATGTGGAGTACATGGAAGAGTTGTGCAAATTGGTTAGAAAAGATGTTTTTCTCGCAACAAATTGTTTGTAGGTTTTGCATATTAGTGTGGAGTTGGGTCCTTGGTACTACATGGTTACACTTTCTATGTGTTGCAGATTGGTAGACTTGTTGTGCCCTTTGAAATTGTTTCAACTTTTGGCATGACTCATGTAGTGTGAGTTCTTGATTTTTTTTGTTCTTCATCAACTTGTATACATATGGAGCTTGCAGTTGTAAGAACATGGGTTGGTTATGCCTGGGGCATAATTTTAATAATATTTGATACCTTTAAGGTATGGATGATTGGATGATCTAGCACTTGATGTGAGTGCTATTTTCAGTCACATGGGTTTATCAGTTGGATAGAAGCAGTCAGTCTGATTATTGTTCTAGCTGATGTTTTTATCTTGTTTTTTGGAGTGATGGCAATTTCTTGTTGTTGATATCACTAGGATCCTTTTCTTGTGTTCGTTGGATTGGTGCATATTCACCTTGGCTTGCACCTTTCTTTTATAGGTGATATGTTGGAGGATGATAGGGATTGTTTCCTAGATGGTGGACATATTAGATGTTGTTGTAAAGGTCTTAATGGAGCATGAGAGCATGTTTGAGATCTATGTGATTTCATGGAAGGTTGTGATCGGTTACAATGTTGGATAGTTAGTTACAAGTGGGTAATTTTTTTTGTTACAGATTGTCTGGTAGATTGTTATCTATGGAAACTTGTTGGTTGGGTGTCTTGAATGTTGTTGAACAAAGATTTGAACAAAGCAGGGTTTGAATTTGTGGTGCCAACGTGATCTTAGTTATTGAGTGCTCTAGAGGTGTTAGTGTGATCTTCGTCAAGTGGGAGATTTTTGGAATTGTGTGCCTCAATCCCACTGGCCTAAGACTCTGAGAGAGAGATTTCGGTGTGACTCTGCCTGATCTGAGTTGTCCTTATGAAGTTCCTTTGTTGGACATATCGGTGTGACCTTTGGTGTGTCCTGGTGATGAAGGTGGTCAGCATAGCAATGAGTGATTGGTGGAACCCGGTCTCCTATTCTAGAGATAGACCGATGGTTGTTATTAGTGTAGCGATAAATGATTGGTGGAACCCAATCTCCTATTGCAGCGATAGACAGATGGCATGTATCGGCATAATGATGAGTGATTGGTGGAACCAAATATTCTATTGTATGAAAGATGTAGTCTCTGTAAAGTCTTAGTGCTTGAGTTGTATTTGTAACTATTTTGTTGCATGAATAATACAATAGAGATCTAGGATTTTGGAGTGTAGGGTTTTTATCCGAAAGGGTTTTCCCCACGTAAATATGTATGTTCATTGTTTTGTTTCATGTTTCATGTTTCATGTTTCTTGGTTAGAATCTATTTATGCAAATTGTTGAATCTGGATTTGCATGAGCTTCTCTTAGAAGGATTAATGTGGGAAATGAACTATGTCTAATTCTACTTTATGACATAGTTGTACATGTGTTTGAGGAAATCTAATTGAAATTAAAGTTACCAAAGGCACTATTGATCTTGGATGTTTATCTGAGATGACTAAAATTTATGTACATCTTCCACACTCAACAACTTAATCAAACTAATCTCATCTTGTATAGACGACCTCAAACCATTTATATATCTAGCTACTTGCTTAATATAATCCTTCGAATGTCCAGATATGATGTTCAACTTATAGAACTCCTCATTATACTTTGTCACACTTGATTCCTTATGTTTAAGATTCTACAACTTCTTGAACAAACTTATCTGATAGTCAGCAGGCATGAACTTTATCTTCAACTTATTCACCATCCGATCCCATGATATTATCTTCTCCTTTCCATTTCTTTGCATATCTATCTAAAAATGTTCCCACCAAAGGGATGCATGTCCTCTCAACTTTGTACAAGAAAATTTCACCTTCTTATCTTCTGGGGTACCTTCAAAATCAAAGTAATATTCCATCTCTATTATCTAATCTAACAATTCATCTGAATCCAACTTACCATTATAATCCGGTGGATTGAAAGGTGGCTTAGTGTTTACTCTAGTTAGGGCTCTTATGAACCTTTCTTCTCCATGATCAAGACCAGGTTCCTCTTCTCTTGCAAATTCTTCTTATTCTTCTACCAATTCACCACTCACATCATCAATTGGTCAACCTCTCCTCTGGGTTGTTTCAACTGCTTCCAATCTAGAATAAATTCCTCTCAACATCTCCATTATAGTAGGGTCTGCATTTCCATGTGCTCCATTTCCTCTACCATTCCTTCTTCCCACCATCTTTCCACAAGTCTTCTGAGTTGTAGGTTGGATCCTTAGTCTACCAACCCACAACAAATCTTCAACGAGACTGCACAAACTCTAACAATCTCACAAGGAATGAGTCTCGCTCTGATACCAAACTAGTGCAATCATGATAGGAGGGTCCTCAAAGAGAGCAATCCGAGTTGTGCAACTAGAGTAACACAATAGGAGCAACACAAAATCTAGAGGCAAATTCAGATAAAGACATTTTTATTATCATGAAATTCAATTACATATAGTTGACCACATCCGAGCATACAAATTCGACTCATAGGATTGATACAACATGCTCAAAATACAGTGCTCATACATATGAGAGAAAATCTTACAGATCAAATTCTATATACATCCTAATCTACTTGATCTTGATTCCCTACATTTCTAATGATCCATTACAAGCTTTATATCATATTTGTGGGTCAAGAAACATCTATGTCGGCTAAAGCCCATTACAATCTCCGATGAAGGAAATATAACGTGTCCAAGAATAGGTCAGCCTCAAATTTGAATTTCTTCCATGGTATATGTGCATGATGAAGTGTGAACCTAAAATCAAGGCCAGGGACACTCCATAGAATAATGAGAAACACACTGTGAGGATCCGCAAGCTATGGGAAGGATCTATGATTGATCAAACTAGTTGTTAGGTTTTGAAATTATTCTAGGGCTAGTTCCAAAAACTGTCACTCAATCTAGAAGCGATAACTTGCCGGAAAAAGATCCAATCGAGATGAAAACTTGGAATAAGGAAATTGAAAATGTCCACGGTGAAACCATAGGTATGTGAGATTTGGTGAGAAAACATGAAGAAATACTAGATATACCAACTTAAACAAGGACAAGAACAAAACTGAATGAAAATATTTTTGGTTGATGCATGATTGCCAAGAACCAAGGATTTTCCTGCATCAACGACCTTGGACTCTGAGGGTGAAATTTTTCATTGGCGTGCTCCTTTTTCTTCATGTCGCCCAGAGTGAATGTCATAGCTAAAGAATGTTTTTCTTTGGAATGGATTTACTTTCTAATTACCTGTGAGAAGTGTGTAAGTAGATAAACATTAATTGACATTTCCCATCATGCCGACACGTGTCAACTTTCACATCACTACTTCAATATAACTGCTTTTCAATTTTTTTAAAAGGAATGACTATATGGGTGGTAAAGTGGATAGTTCACATAAATTTGTAAATCACTACCTCAATTCATATTTAGGTACAAAACACCTCCCTCTCTTAATAAATTTCATTGTTTCTCTCTTGGTGGTAAATAGGAGAGTTTGATGAACTTAGTAACACACCACCCACTCTGCTTAAGCTCAAAAATAGACCAAGCAAAATTTCATAGGTTCATATAACTAGGAAAAACATTGCATGTTCTTTTAAATATGTAGGAAGTGCTACAAGGCGAGCAAGAGGAGAGTTGGAGTAACTTAACAAAACACCACTTAGGTTATACCCGACACTCAAAACATTGCCAATATGTGAATTAGCCAAAAATTTTAAAAATAAGCATGATTTTTGGGGGGCCAAAAAATTAGGTAACAAATGGCTTTGACTGGGGATGAGGGAAAGAACCCATAAACAATCTTACATAGTCAATGTCTTATCCAATGGGAAACAGAGTCAAGAAATTATCAAAACTAAGACTCTCAGACATAAAGAAGGCACAACCAAAATTGAAACAAAATCATAGACTAATTATTTACAAAGGGAAAGCCCAAAAGGGCACTGAGATCTTGTAGATCTTGAGATCCTACCCATTGTAAGGAATAGGAAAAGGAGTGTTTTTGGGATAAGCCAAATGGAAGGTATTAGGTCCACATTCTTGAGTGATTTTCAATGGACCAGTCTAGAGAGCCTCAAATTTCCTATGGGAACCCTTAGGTTACCTATGTTCGTCCCATAATAGCACCAAGTCTGCAATCATAAACCTCCTTGGTCTATCTTTTTTATCAAAGAGATTTTTGACCTTAGCCTGATGCATAGTTAGCTTTTCCACCATCTCATCATGTTGCTCCTCGATCTTAGCTAATTATAGGATTCTCTTTTCCAAGGCATCACTAAATTCCTCAAATTTCCTATGGGAACCCTTAGGTTACCTATGTTCGTCCCATAATAGCACCAAGTCTGCAATCATAAACCTCCTTGGTCTATCTTTTTTATCAAAGAGATTTTTGACCTTAGCCTGATGCATAGTTAGCTTTTCCACCATCTCATCATGTTGCTCCTCGATCTTAGCTAATTATAGGATTCTCTTTTCCAAGGCATCACTAAATTCTTGATCTTCAATCGTAGTCTATAGTTTATAGGTAGATAGTTCTAGTGGGAGAGGAAACATAATTCCCACTCCATAAACTACCTCAAAAGGGGTCATCTCGATTACCTTATTAGGGGTGGTCTTGTCTGCCCATAAAGATTCATAGAGCTTCTTATGCCAATCCTTCTGATTCTCATTCACCAACTTCGTTATGATACTTACCAAGTTTTTATTACTAGACTCAGCTTGGTTGTTCCCTTGGGGATAATAATCTATCGAATCTGATAAGGAGATCCCATAGTCGTATAAAAATAGTGATATCTCATTGGAGGAAAAACTTGTGTTATCAATCACTAGCTTTCAAGGAACTCTGAATCTAACTAAAATGTTTTCTTTGATGAAGTCATAGACAACTTATGAAGTAGTTCTTTTCAGAAGAATCGCCTCTACCCACTTGGTAAAGTAATATGTTCCTATAATAATTTGAGTGTGACCTCTAATTGATTTGGGACTAAGAGGTCCTATGAAATCTAGGCCCCATTGTCGAAAGGGTCCATCAATTAAAATAAGCCTAAGTGGAAGCGCTACCAAATGAGGTTTGCTTGCAAACATCTTGTATTTTTTGCATCTCACCACCTAGTAATAAGCATCCTTGAAAATTCTTGGCCAATAGTAACAATGCCTTAGGATCTTAAAAGTGGTCACAATTGAGGAAAAATATCCCCCACACACTTCATTGTGAATTTTTTTCAAAAGAATTTCTTGCTAACCCTTAGCTACACACTTCAAAAACACACCATCCAGTCCTCTCTTATATAGTGTGTCTTCCCAAATGATATATTTATCTTCTTTCAGCTTTAGATTTCTCTTCTATTTTTTTTGAAAGATACTTCAAACACTCTCTGTAAGTTAGAAAATAGGCAATGTCATACAGCCACTCATCCTAGAGGCTAACAATTAGAACTAGAGGAATCTCTTCCCCAACGCTTTGCACATTATGATCCTTTGATATAAGTTTGTACACGCATCTTCCTCTGACTAGCTTTGTAGGATTAAGATCCAAATCATACTCTTAAACTTTAGCAATCAAACTACCCCTTCTATTACAGTCGACATCCTTTTGGGTAAGGATGCTTTTGGCAACTGAGTTTGGAACATATATGAATGAATGTGAATGTAGTATGTAAAAAATAATTGCTTGACTTCCTTTACTACTGCAAAAGAATGCTTCTCTATTTTAGAGTAGTTGAGCTCATGCTTTTTTAATGGGACACTCATGAAGGTTATAGTCACTTGCACATTCTTCTCATTATCTTGAAGTAGGATAGTAGATGTAGTATGTTCTGAGGCATAACAATAAAAAATGAAATCCTTTTTAAAATTGGGACATAACAGAATGGGGCCTTGGGCAATGGCCTCTTTGATGTCATTGAAAGATTGTTTTATAGACTTGTTCCACTTGAATACCTATTGTTCTTTCATCATTCCCACTATATGTTTGGTAATCTCAGAGAAATCAGGAAAAAACTTCCTAAAAAAGTTAACTTGTCCAAAAAAATATTTCACACCAGTTTTACTCGAAGAAAGACTCAGCTGGAGAATAGCTTTAACTCGTTCATGGTATATTATAATTCCTTCTTTGGATACTATATGGCCTAAAAATTTACCTTTGGTTACCCTGAACACTGACTTCTTAGGATCGAGGGAGACACCGTGCTCTTTACATCTATGCAACACTTGCTCCAGGTCCCTTAGGTGATTCACTCTCTTCTTAGAGAACACTATCAATTCATCTAGATAAATGACAATGGTCTTATTCTCGAGGTCTCCAAAAGATAGGTCCATGGATTTTTGGAATTTTGCACCATCATTAATAAGACAAAAAGGCATCCTATTGTAAGCGAGAGTTCCCCAAGGTGTAGTGAACACCATCTTATAGTGATCTTCTCCCACTACATTGATTTGGTTATAGCCAGAGAAACCATACAACATGGACATCATCTTTGAGCTAGCAACTATCTATAGGATATGATCCATGTTTGGAAATGGGTAGTTGTCCTTCAAGGACGGTTGGTTGAGGTTCCTAAATTCCACATAGATCCTTATTTCACCATTATTTTTATGGATTGGAACAATGTTGACTACCCAGGTTGAATGGTGGATTGGGTAGATTATTCTGGCTTTTAGCATCTTGCCAATTTCCCTAAAAAATTGTGTCAGTTACCTTGGGATTGTAGTTTCTTTGTTTTTGCCTAAAAGTTAATATTCCACCCTTTTGTGGAATGTGATGCTGAAATTTCCCATCCATGAAGTTCTTAAGATAATCATAGCACCAGGAAAAAACTTCCTTGTACTTGATGAGCAAGGTTATCAACCTTTCCCTTTCTTCTTGAGAACAACACTTTCCAATATAGACCAACTTAGGAGAGTTAGGACTCCCAATGTTCACTACTTGAAAATCTCTAGAACAATTGATGGATTCATTCATTTTCCTCTTAATGGATCAATCGTGTTGATCAAACAAATCTTTCAAAGAAACTAAACCTTTAGGAATTCTACTACCTTTCAACTATATGAATCCATCATTTAGTTCACTGATGTCATAAAGGTAGAATTCTTTACATTCATTGGAGCTTCCTTCGAAGAAAGTTTGGGAAAACATTTCAACATTCTCTAGAAAGGATTGAATCTATTTGTCATTCTCAAACACTTGCCAGTGATTAACATTGTCAAGAACATTGGGTCAATAAATTAATTGAATCCTATAAGATTTATTCTTGAAATCTGAATGAGGCAACAAAAGGGAAGCAAAAATAGCTAAAGAATCAGCTCTAGAATTTATTTCCCTAAGAATAGTCTCTATTGAAAATGCCTCAAAATATTCAATAGTATGCCACACCTAGTTCTTGTAATGTCTTAACCTTTCATTTTTAATAGTGAAAATATTTTGTACCTACTTGGTGATCAATTTTGCATCTCCCAAGACTTTAAGCTTCTTGATTCCCATACTCCTTGCTTCAGCTAAACCCAATAAGAGGGCCTCGTATTCATCGGTATTGTTGGTGTTTGAAAAATCTAATTTATAAGAGAAAGGAAGTTGCTCACCAGAAGGGGAAATGAGAACCACACCAGCTCTTGATCCAAAATTTGAGTAGCTTCCATTGAACTCCATTGTCCATAGTTCTAAATTTGAACTTGAATAAATCACGTTGATTTCTTTATCTTCATCTGAAAATAACATATAATTTCCAAATTAAGTTTTTTCAAACAAAATCTAAGCCTTAGGGTCCTTCGATTTAAATACTATTATCTTGGCTTTAGGCTCAGGCTCCAAGCATACTTTCTTATTTCCAATAGGTATAGTAGGATAAGACCATTCAAATTGAATTTCACTGCCTAAGTCTTTAATTTTTTTTTTCTTAATAGCATGCCATAGCTAGTTGGTATATCGACTACCAGAATGGTGAGTTTAAGCCATTTGTTTGGGTGAGTTGCAAGTGAAACCTATGCATCTTTGATCTAGCCAATTAAAGGAACTTGTTTGGACTCCATAGAATAGCATTTCCTAAATAGCCTACAAATGCCATTTTTCTTATCAATTTCCCTTCTTTGCATAATTGAATAATTTTAATTATTTGATTATCTTCTAAGGTCACATTCTTCTATTAATTAAATAATTTTAATTTTTAATTAATTTATTTTCCCCTTCTTTATTCTTCCCTTAATTAATTAAATAAATTAATATTTAATTATGTCGCTAATGTTTCTTTCTATAATTAAATAAATTTTCATTTATTTAATTATTCATTCTTCATTTTTCTTCTCTAGTTAAATAATTATTTTAATTATTTAACTATTTATTAACCTTTTTGTTGTGCAATTTTCGCACACACACCCCATTGAGGCGGGGACCCTCTTTCTTGCTTTCCTTCCTTTGTCTATTTTGCTTAGGGTCCTGACTTAATCATCTTAAGGGATTGGTCTTTTGGGTCT
Organism: Sequoiadendron giganteum; assembly: GCA_007115665.2. Taxonomy (NCBI): domain Eukaryota; kingdom Viridiplantae; phylum Streptophyta; class Pinopsida; order Cupressales; family Cupressaceae; genus Sequoiadendron; species Sequoiadendron giganteum. The sequence goes on along the minus strand of CM021107.1, from coordinate 3,322,876 downwards.
TGGTCTTGGGTCACCCATGGGCATAGTGTTTTATCTTGCATTTGAGATGTTTCCTTGCAATCCCTAAAAAAATTCCATGCTCTTGAAGACTAAACCTGCACTTAGAATTTTTGATTTATGAGGAAATTGACTAAGTATGGCTGAAAATTAGAAATTATGAGGTAGCTCGGATTATCTCGAATTATCCGAACTCTAATCCAGTTGGATAATCCGAGGTACCTCGGATTACCCAAAATCTGACCTCCAGTCGTTTTCGTGAGTTTGTTGTACCATAATGTCAAGCATTAATGGTGGGTTTTATGAGTTGTTTTTGGGAATAAATGGTTATTTATTCAATCATTTCCTCATTCCACATTTCGCTGCTGACAAAGTGAGAGAAGTTCGCCTCCATCTTGCCCATGAATTAATCTTTTTCCTTTAATTTGCGTTGCTTTTGGGAATCATTCGTGGGATTTTCGGAGGGTTTCTTGTCGATTCACCATCACTCTCTCCGCCAAACTCCATTTAAGGTATGATTTTGATAACTTTCAGATGGTTCTATCAATTTCAAGCTCTCTTGGCTAACCTTTTTGATCATTCGTGGAAAATTTTGAAGTTTGGTTTCAAATTATTCCTTGCCTTCGCCATGTCAGGTTCTTGTCACTCGTGGGTTTGTTTTCATCGATTTGGGAAGGGTTCTGTATTTTTCATGCATTTCATGGATTATGATCATTAGTAACCTTTTGGTTTGTTATTACATGCCTCTTCTTGTTGTTTAAATGGAATGTTGAGAATTTTGAAATGATGCTTGGGTTCAAAGCCACGAGTTGTAAACCCTTGTCTGGTATGCCATAGTTTTACACGTTGGATTCAAATGTGAAATGATATCAATAGTCTCTGAAATAAATTATGTGAAGGATTAAGTGAGAAACTTCAAAGATTGATTTCATCTCCTCCTTTTGTTTTCGATGGAAAAAAACCATCACTTAGTGAAAATTCTGCAGTCTTGAGCAAATCTTAGAAATTCTAAGGTAGCTTAGAATTTCTGAGCCCCCTCAGATTTTTCAAATTTTCTTTCAGGGCCCTTTTCAAAATTTTGAAGGCCACTCCCCTTTGTTCAGTAATTCTGAGCCTACTTAGATTACCTAAATCCTGATCCACTTGACCAATTTGAGGTTCCTTGAAATCCTCGAGTTTTGAGCTAAGAATTTAAGCAAATTCATCTTGAGATGAACATTTAGGAATTTTATGATAGAAATTAGCTCATGTTTATTGTTGAAGCTTCATCTTTCCAATTCCATATGATTCAAAGGGTAATATGCACACTTTAGAAAATTTCAAAAAATTTGAGCTAGCTCGGATTATTTGAACCTTGTTCGGTTGAAAAATCTAATCCTGCTCGGATTATCCAAACTTTCTTAGGTTCCATGCAAGATTAAGTGTAATTTTTGTACAAGCATATGTCTAATGATTTTAAGCATTCATTGTCATATTTGGTCCATTTACATATCATTAGATGAAGTAGATCATTCCTCTTGCATTTTCTTAATAATATTACAAATTATAGATTCACTTGCATTTGAGTGATTATGGCTCTTCTCTAACAGATGCAGGCTGAATTGAGTCCTGACAAGGCCACCAAGACAAAGGATGCTCTATTTCAAGAGGAGGTCCAGAAAAGACAAGAAATAATGAAGTATGAATTCAAGGGCATCTGGTCAAAAACCAAGATATCTTTTGTTCGGGTGAATATTACAGACACAAACATGGGACATGTTGATTACAATGATTTTCATAAAAGAATGTATGGTGATGCTCCCACAAAGTTGGCATAGGTCCTCACCCGTACTTGTTTGGTACAAGCAATAGGATTTCCTCCAACACAACTATTCCCAGAGTTAGTTCTCAAATGTGTAAAGCATTATGACTCCAACACAAGAATCATAGCTGGGCCACATGGGAGGGTCATGACCAATTTGACATAGGATTCTATTGCAGAGGTCTTCAACATTGCCTCACATCACCACCTGATCGAGGAGATTAACATTGGGGATGCAATTAAATTCTATGAACAAGATCCAAATAGAGCCCTCGAGATCATGAACAATGCATGGATCTTGAAGCCCAAACCCCACTTCTCCAAATTGCCAAAATAGTTACATAGAAATGACATCAAAATGGAGTACCATGATATCATAACTCTCCTAGGTAGGGTAATGTGAGTTGAGGAAGCATATATCTTCCAAACATGGATGTTTTACCCCATTACACAAATTGTGGCCAATAAGCATTACCATTGGGCCAGGATCATTAGTAATAATCTGGATGCCCAACTGAGAAGTGTACAAGAAACAGATAAATTTACCATGAAATCATATCTAGTATATATGTTGGCAAGCAAAACCAAATATAGAGGGCTTAGCTATAAAGGAACATTGGGAAAATACGGGATTCAGGATGTGTATCCTCAATTGCAGTATAAAACCTCCAACTACCGAAGGGAAAATAATGCATTCTTTATGTACGTTCCTAGACTATTGCAGGATGCCCTTCATGTTAGAATATCAGTTGAGGCTATGGAATTGATTAGGCAATATGGAAAATGGTTCATCCAATTTCTGAAGTTTACATACATCCGGGTACATGGATCTCTCACTATTCGAATTAGATTGCCTAGATATCCCACCAACAAGCTTATGATATTGGAACTCACAAGAAAAATGGTGGCCTTTGAGGAAATTATGCAACAAGTTATCAAGAAAAAGGGATTGGGAGAAGAATTCCCCCTCAGAATTCAAACTCTGGAATCATGCCCTTCCCTCCAAAGTGCCCAAAATTCTAAGAAAGAACTGGCATAGTTTGAATTATACTCTCATGTAGCCAGAAGAAAGTTTCATCCATATGGAAAAGCCGCAAGGAAAGCCAACAAAAAATTCAGGCACATGGATCATATAAAGGACTATTGGGTGAATTACAAGGATGACTTTGAAGTCCTCTGGAGAAGGTTCTCCCAAATTCCCCTCAAAATGATAAGATTGTATAAAATAATAGAAGTATCTGATCAGGTACATGATGATGAGGTGGAATTGGTACAACAACGAGACTATGAACCATACAAGAATAAGCCTTTTCCACCAATAAGCTGGTCCGAAGAAGAGGAAATGGATCTTGACCATATAACTGAGCCAGTCAGGGAATATTCTAGGCAATGGGTAAATAAAAGAATGCAAGAACTAGAGGCTAATGGCACAAAGTTTATCTATGACCTAATGTGAGACCTAGAATCCCACTCCAAGGGAGAAGCAGAAGGAGAAAGAGCTGATATTTCAGCACCTCATACTGATGAAGAACAAGAGGGTGAGAATACACTATCAATAAAGAGGAGAACCAGGAGTCAGGCTCCATCAAAAAAATTAGAGAAGCCATCTCCTAAGGCAAAGAAAACTTCTACAACCGAGGAGGGAAAGACCCTACAACCAACAAGAAAGAGAAGGCTAGTCACCAAAAGGCAGAAAGGGACCAAGGCGAAGAAGGATGACATAGCCACTGATGCTCCTTCCTTGACCAAGGTTGTGGAGGTGGAAATTTCTAGAGAAAAATCATAAGTATATGTTTGGAGAAGCTCTCCTCAACAAAAGTCCTCCCCAATTATTGAAAAAGGGGTTACTGAAGAAGAGGTGCATGCTGAAGTGCCTACCAAGGATGGTATCCCTCCCTTATCTCCTCTTAAAACACATATATCAGAGGAGGTTTCCATGGAAAAGGATGATGTATCAAATAACCCTGAGTCTCAAGAATCTAAGGATGAAGAGATTTCCACCCCTACTAGCAGACAATGGAGGCAAATGATGCAAGAAATGGGGCCATCCACTTCTAGAGCTCAAATAAAAAATGTAGAATTAGAGGTTGTCCAAGATGGGAAACAATCCGAGTCTCCTGAGAAAGATAAATTAATGATCAACTTGATACAAAGACCAGTGTTGAAGAGATTGCTAATAGTTCACCTTGGGCTGAAGAGGAAAGTAAATACAAAACAACTTGCTGTCCTAGATTGGCTGGAGGAAAGAGTAAATAAGAAACCAATTGTCGTGCAAGAAGAGACTCCCAGTTGGGACAAGTTGCTGGAACAATGGGGGCAACCGAACCAAAGGAAGAGGGAAAAAACAATCTTGAGCCTCACCCGTGATGAATTCAACAATCAAATTATCCATGTAGTAGTACCAGCCAGTGATAAGTTCAAAGATGAAATTAGGCCATCCAATTACAAAGTATAAATAGTTAATTTGGGACCAACTACCAAGGAGTAGAAAAAGGAAGAAATTTGAGACTCTTCCCAAGAAAAACGAAGGAGAAGGAAAGGCTACAAAAACAATTAGATGATGTATATAGATATGTGGAACATTGGTGAAGCCATTGCAAGCAATTGGGAGTGACACCAATCTTCCTGAGGGATTGCTACCTAAAGAGGTAGTCTTAGAGATTGATAGATTGAAGAACTCAATTTATAATACTCAGGAGTCACTTTAGGATGTCAGCAAAAGAGGAGATGAAATAATTGAACAGATTCTTCAAGTTCACACTAGTGCCTCTGACTTTTTGGAACAAACTTCATAGTTTGTTGTAGACTATGGAAAGGTTGACCTCACCACTGAAGAATTAAAGAAGATTCTGCAAATTCCTAAGGATTGGTTGATCGAGTTAAATGTATTTTCCCAAGATGAGATTGGAAAAGTGGAGTGGATCAAAGTTTGGAATTATAGGAAATAACTCCTCAATAAAGTCTTGAAGAAGATCATGAAACTACAAAGCAAGATGAAAGAGATTCACAATAGTTGCATTAGTTTCCTAGAATAATGATCGGAAGGAGGAAATTCAGCCAAAAGAATTTGAACATTGACATAATACAGGCTTGGTGGCATGAGGTTTACACCCCTTCGGACAATTCTCCAATAGAAAAGGAACACTTGGAGGATGTGGCTATCTATATTTCTAAGCTAGACAAGTACCAGGAGTTACAAGTTGAATGGAGTAAAGCGATGCCACAATACTTGGAGGAGTTCAATAGTCACAAAATTAAAATTAAATTTATTCCAGTGCCAGATCCAGCGGATATAAGGGAAATATTGGAGAAATCTAAAGAAATAACTCATAAACTGGAAGCTAGCCAAACAAAGGATGCCAGCCAGTGAGGCACCACTTAGGAATCCACGTCAAATAGGCAGAGGGTGATGAATTTCGGGTTTCTTCCAGAAATAGAATGTGCCAAATGGCTTTAAATTGCCCGAAAACTTCACTCATGAATTTTTGAAATGTATTTTTGTCTTATTCAATGGAATCTTCTAGCCACCTTGCATGGTTGGCTAAACATAGTAAATTCGGATGCATGGTTGACATGGATCTGTGGGCCCTCTTTTTTGGTCACCCTAGGCATTCTTTTCTATAAATTGAAGCCTTAACTTCATTATTGGGGGTTAGAAATTGCTAGAAGAGTTGGACGTTATTGTAATAGTTGTAGTTGAGACAAGAATTAGTCATTTGAGAGCAAATGCTAGAACTTTGAGTGTAAGAATTGTTGCAAGTTTTGGGTTATTCAATATAAGTAGAGACATTGTCCTTTGCTGTTCTCTCTTGTGTTTCTTTATCCTACATGGTTCTTGTTATTATTTATCTTTAAATTGCTCTAAAATTTATAAATGCATGTTGAATAATAGATTTCAGTCCTTTCATGGAAATGGTGAAGTGTGAAGAATGTTGATCGATCTCTGATCCATAGTTTTAGCAATTTGCTGATTGTAAATTGCCATGTAAATTTAGTCTAGGCCTTATTTTTTGTTAAGTTCAATTGTGAAAGTTTATTTACATTAATCCAATCATTGGGTATGTGGGTAAATATTCATAGTTTTAAAATATTTCGATTTCCTCAGAAGGTTGCACCATTTTAGTGTTATTGTAGGTTTGTCCTTGATCAAACAAAGATTGGTTTCATAAGGGATTTGTCCATTCACAACATTCACCATTATTGTGATTGATCCTAGGAGCTATTTTAGAATAAAATCTCTTTTTGAACCCTTATCTTTTGCTATTTCTTTTAAATATGGGTTAGTTTTAGGGTTATAAGCATTGAAATATTGAAAATATGATGATTTCAAAACCTCCATTAGTTGTTACGTAAGGCCCCTTGTGATTACCAGTATTTTCACATTTATCACTGAGTTGTTTTATTGCATTGTCAAGACCTGGCATTAGAGACCTTGGGGTTATCTCTTGAGGCTTGTTGATAGAGAGTTACCTTTCAAGAGAGATAGGATATTATATTTTGTCTGAGTTATCGTTGTGCAGAAAACACCAACAACACTTTTCTTCCTTCTATAAGTTCAATAATTATTTCAATTATTTAACTATTCCGTATCACCCTTCCCTCCATTATTAAATAATTAAACTAATTTAAATATTTAATATGTCATCCCTTTTCGTCCACTTTTAATTAAATGGTTTCTTTAATCATTTTAATTAAAATCTCATTTCCCCTTTTCTTCCATAATTAAATGATAGATTATTTAATTGCCCATGTTCCCTCTCAAATTAAATAATCTTATTATTTAATGTTCTCCACTTTCCCTCCACTTCCTCTTTTGAATCTCCACTATTGATCACTTTCGTTCTCCTTTTAATCTTGACTGTCAATCCTTAGCAAGTTGTAACCCTAACCTTTCATGGTTCAAGCAACCTCTTCTAATGATCTTGGCATCATATTGGATTTTAATCAAGTGAGTGTCAATTCAAATCTAGATATTCTATAAAAGAGAGTTGTCTCTATCATTCCAACCTTATAACCATGATCTTTGATATTCTTGCTATCACTATCACTTGCATACACTTGCATACAACAAAATATGAGGGAAAGTTTGCATACACAACAAAATGGAGGAGATGCAAGGAAGATGAATCAACTTTAGCATGGGAATTTTGGTATTGCTTTGTTGTTATTTGATTTCCATTTCTATTTGTACTTTCTTGTTTGAATTTGAGTCTTTTGGGTTTGGATTTTAGGTAGTTGTGGTTGCTACTATTGATCTTTACCTTTGCACTTGATTTTAACCCTGTCCTACATTGGTGAACCCGACATGAGGCTAACACAATTTGAAGAAATCCATGAGTTTTTGAGTTTTATAGGTCTGTGCAATGCATTTGTGAAGTAGTACAACGTAATCATGAGACAATATGACACATCTACTTGATAGAGTGACAAAAATACAAAATGGCATATTCATAGAACATAATGACCCATTTATATTTTAAATAATAACACATTTAAAGGGTAGTAAGACGCATCTGTGTGAAATTCCACTGTAGTCGCTATCCCGTGAGACGTAGTCACTATTTGGTTCACTGCATCTATTGCACCACATCAGTGAGATAGAACGACACAATTTCTTGTCTCAATAAAAATGGTTAATTTAGAAGTTTTTCCCAGTTGTTGATTTTTCATGCATTAGGCTAGGAGGCTTTTGAGTTAGTAATATCTTATTGGCAGCATGTGGCAATCGATTGGAGAATACACTATAATCAAAACTACTAATCTATGTTCTTATAGGATGATTAATTGGAGAAGACAATATTATTGAAACTACTGATTCATGTTCTTGTAGGATTTTGTGTGTTTTCATTATTTCTTAATTAGGAACATTTTGATTTGGATTTAAAATTGAATCAATGTCTTTTGTGTTTGGTTCATTTGTACATTTTGTTGTAGATCCCATAAGGTGTTAGTGGAAGTATCATCTCCCCTTGCCTTCGTGGATCTTGGGTGTAAGAGAAATCACTATATCTTATTTTCTTTGTGTAGAAGGGCTTGCCTTTGGAGAAGTGATCACTCCAAGGGGTATGACCTAGAGTGGTTTTTCCCTTGGGCCACTATATAAATGATTAAGGTGAAATCCAAGGTCTAACTGGTGAGTACCTTGCTGACAGTGCCAATCCAAAAGGGGAGATACACACATTCATGTGAGGTAGTTAGGGCCCCAAGCAGGGTTGGATAAAGCCTTAAGTGGCTTGTTGGGTGCTAGTAAGGAATTAATTCCTTGAGAAGTGACTAGAAAAATTCTTTAGAATCCCACCTCATTGATTGAGTTGTTGGTGTCATTCTCAATGCAAGGGATATGGACCACACCCTAAAGTTACTCACCTTATGGCTCCCTTGAGATGAGACAAAAATCCCTAGCTTAGCATAAGCTACACATAGCTTTCTGAGGAGAGGATGATTGGGTCATCCTTCTAGTTCTAGAGGCCCCTACCAGTCTTCTCTTGCAAATACAATAGTGTGTACACCCAATTTAGTGTCCCTACATTTGAGTCGAAGGAGATTCGAAGTTGTGGGCTTGATATTGCCATTAGCCTTCACCTTAGGATTAAGGTGTTTGAAGTGTTTTTGATTTGTGATGAGACCAATGGAAATTGGGCTGAATTTGACCTATGCACATGCACTACTCACATATGAATTTGGATGGTCAACAACCAAAACTTTTTTTCAAAGTGTTTGTTGTGCTTCAATCACATTTTTTAAAATTCCCGAAATGATTTTTTTTTTTAAACCATTCAATTCAAAGCCAATAGACTGTGAACCACATTTACTAAATATCGAGTCACAAGTATAATGATAGTGAGCCGCAACTACAATGATAGTAAGCCACAAGTATAATGATAGTGAACCACATCTATGAAATAGTGAACCAAATTTAATAAAATAGAAAGTCACATCTATGAGATAGTGAGCCACAATTGCTAGTTCTCAAAATATCAAGAAAAATCTTGTCCAATCTCAGTCCTAATAACATTTTGACAGTGGCCACACCTTTTGATCATATACTTTCTCAATCCAATCAGTCCATTTCATTGCGTTCATCTAGGTTGCCTTGCATTTTCTTAGCTAGATTACATTGCCCTCCTTGCATTGCTTAGTTGGTCCTAGAACATTCTTAGCTATGTGCACCTTTTAGATTTTAGACTAGGAGGCCTAACATACCTTTGATCAGTCCATTGTCACATGTCTAGATTTGATTTGACCTTGTCCTTCTATCTATCAATAATCATCATCCAAGTTGGGTTTCAAACTCACATCTCAGTTTAGACTCAGTTTTTCCAATCATCATCCTTTTAGTATTTGTCAATTTAAGGTCTTAAAAATTTGGTTTGTTACCTTGTGCTATCATAGATTTTTTAGCATTCTTTTCTTAGGGCCCAAAGGTGGATATCTTTAATCTCATTCAACATCCCTTGGTCTTAGCTTCATATCATAACTTTGGTTATAGTCTCATTAAGATTCATTTCATATCATATCCTTTGGTAATCTGGTCACTTTCATTCTTGTATCCCAAATTTTGGTCTTAGGTGCATTAGCATTTAGTGTCTTTATATCCCCCAAAAATTCAAATAAAAAATTAGCATAGTCTCATACCCATCTTGCATTGTTACCCTCAAGTTGCAAGTCTTATATGGTTCAAACAAGGTCATGAAGGAAAAGAAAGGACATGGATTCCTCAATCGATCCATTTTTCAATCCCACTAGTGAAATGAACCTTGGGTAAAACTCAAACGAACCTCACACATCACAAGGGGAAACCTCAAATCCATTTTCAAATCTTACATTAATTGAGGTCAACAAATTTCTAACTCCCAAATAAATTGAACACACCTCCCAAGACCCTAGATGAATACATGTGATGGATGATCTTTTTAGTGTGGACCCCAATAAATTATTTCTTGCACTTTCCATAAAATGTGCCAAACTCCCCTTTGATTTTGACACTTTCACAATTGTAAAGGGAGTAACACAAACACAAACCTAAGGTCCTAATCAAAATAAATTCTCACAAGGTCCACCCTTTTCACAACAAATATTCACTAGTCTACCACTTGGAGCAAGGACACATATTACAACAACTACACACATCCCCAATCCTCCAATATTTGGGGCTAAGAGAACACATGCCACATCCCAAGGACCAACCTTAACATTTGGTAGCTCATCTTCTAGTTCTATGGGTATTACATTTCAAAATTTATTTGGCACTCAAAACACCACACCCTCAATAAATGCAAATCAAACCCCACCTAACAAGACAAAAAGGATTCATATTGTCACACCTAGAGTTCAAAACCAAATGGTCAACACTACACCAAATACTAATATGACCTTTGGGAAAAATTTGAACACCAACCCCCTTCCACTACAACAATACATCACACCAAACATGAATTTCATACCACAAAATCAAACCAATACCAATACCACATTTGTACCCCACTATCAACAAGGTAATCAGAATCATTTGCAACAAAGTGTCAATCCAAGTCACACATTGGTGCCCAACTCATCATATAATTATCTCAACACTCTTAACACCAATAAAAATCTGCATATGCAAATTCAACCCAACATGACACAATCCCTCATGGACGCCTTGATGTAGTAGATGCAAGCAACACATCAGAAAATGGAAAACATACAATTAGGTACAACCAAGAAGACATATTTTATGGGGGAATTGTGTCCTTATCCTTTTAATAGAAGCATATACATGCCACCTTTCCCCCCACACTTTAAGACTCCAAATTTTAATAAGTACAAAGGGAAAGGGGGTCCAATGGAGCATATATGAGAATTTAATACATATATGGACATTGCTTTCAAGCCCACATATTTGATTGGACTATTTCTATGAAGCCTTTTAGGGTCGGCTCTAGAATGGTTTGCACACCTTCCTCATAGGATACAAACATGGGGTGAATTGGCTGAAAGGTTCATTACACACTTCTACTACAACATAGAAAGTGACACAACCCTAACAACATTGTGCGTGACCAAACAAAAAGATGGGGAGTCACATTATTCTATCAAATATGTTGAAGCCTGGCTAACAAATGTCCCTACCACATACCTGAGAAATAGTTAGTTACCATTTTTATAGAAAAAATCAACACATAATTGATGATTCAACTTCAAATCGAATGATGCACCACCTTTGAGGATGTCATTGAAAAAGGGTTCTTTATTGAGAAAGCTCTTGTGACAAAAGGTCTAGCCAAAATTTTCAAAGAAGCCCCAAAATATCCTAGTGACAAAGTAAAATTTTGGTCATGAAATAAGAATGTCACCAATGATGGGGTAGTGGATGCTAAAGTGGTAAACAAAGGCTACCCCACCCTTCACCTTAAAGGTCCATCCACATCAAATACACCAACAACTAGCCATGATCAGATAAAGAATGTAGTCCAAAATAATCAATAGTGTAAAGGAACCCCATGCACTAAAAGAACATATACACCCTTAGGGGAACCCATTGAGTTGGTTTTGAAGAAAATTTTATATTCAAACATCATTTAGCTTCCCAAAATTAAAATATATGAACCCACATTGGTTAAACCGAATTGGTGGAATGAAAATGAGTTCTATGAATACCATCATGGAAAAGGACATAAAACATCATTGTGTTGGACACTCAAAATCCTAATCTAGACCTTATTGAACAAGGTGATATAACAGTGGACAATTCATAGGGTAAGACCAATGTTGATCACACAATATTTAAAACTCCCCTACAAGACCATGGAAAAGGGAATGCCTCCAGTTTATGGAATAATAACAATGCTAATTATACCAACATTGCACATGACAATACCATTAATCACATTTGAGCCCTTAATAATCATATTGCTACCATTACCATTAATTAAAGTTTAGAATGTGCAATTACCACCTATAGAGCTAAGGTGACCCTAGAAGGGGCCACTCCTAATTCGTAACTGAAATTCCAATATAATGTTTTGGATGATCTAAGAAAGAATCTTGCAAAAATACCCATCCTTGAACTGCTTCACATATCCCCTAAACATAAGGCCATTCTAGAAAAATCCCTACAAGATACATCCATGCCCACTAACCTAATTTCAATCAATTTTAGGCCATGGTAGGATACCTAGCTACACCTCACCATGTCACATTCTTTGAACAAGATCTTTCTATGCATAAACCTAATCATAACGATCCTTTGTACCTAGAATTCTACATTAATAAACATAGAATCAGATGAGTCTTGGTAGATGCTAGGGCAGGCCTGAATACATGCACACTAAAATTGGTCATGATATTGGGATTCTCTAAGGCTTGTATAGATGAATCTAAGAATTTTTTTATCAAGGCCTATGACGATGTTGAGCACTCCTCTAAAGGATTAATCACCATTCCCTGAGGGTTGGGCCTGCTACTCAAAACACAATATTCCAAGTCTTGGATTTAGACTTACCATATAATCTCCTCCTTGGTCACCCATGGATTCATGCCATGAGAGTTTTACCTTCCACCTACCACCAATTCTTGAAGTTTCCCTATAATGGCATCAAAATTACCATACCAGGTGATCTTGATCCCTTGCAATATTGCAACAATCTGAGAGGGACCACTGAATATCAAGTGCCTATTAATTGAGAAGCTTCATCCTCCACCTCTTCACATTGCATTGATCCATCTTCCTTGTTGAAATAATCCACTCCATTCAGCACACCTTCCAAACCCAAGGTCTAAATCCATGACAAGGGATGTGGAGAATACATGGAGAGTTTATTTTTTGTTGGAAAGCTTCCTCTATCACCGAAGTCTTTTGGAAAACCTTGTCCTATTCATAAATAAACTAAAATAATTATCCAAAACCCTCCCACTACCTTCACTAAGTGGGGAGAATTGAGAAAAGAATCTATAGGAGACGTTATTTCTACATGGATTTATAAAGATGAAGAAGACATTGACCCTAAGTAGTTACCAATTGAGTAGTATCCAAAAGGGTTCCAGATGATGAAGCAAAAAGGATATTATGGACATAGTGGTCTTGGTCTAAACAAGAATGGAATGATAGAACACATATTGCCTCCTTAGTTACCAAAGAATAGTGGGCTATGGTATGTACCATCAAAAGGGTATATACTAAGTTTCCTTCGATTGAGAACATTAATGTTTCAAATGAAATTGAGACATATAAGGAATACTATACTGAAACCGACTCTAATGAGTGGGAATGAGATTCCTACACATCTAGTGAATATGACTTAGCCAAGATCTTTCAAGAGTTTGACTTGTTCTCCTCCCTAACCAATATCATGGAAATCAATATCCAAATTGATATCTTTTGGGATCCTAACAATACCTTTGTGCTCACCATATCTTCCTCGACCCTTGATGACACTGATAATGGCTTACCCCTTTTTTACCCATAACTAATATATTGGGATCAACAAGGACCACTAAGTTTAGACACATTTGAGAACGACGAAGCAATCACTGAGTTCATGGGACTTCGAGAGGGGATACCCAGTGGGGATCATAAAATTGGTTTCATCATAGCTTGAAAATGCACCATACTTTGCAAATTTTGTTCCTCCCTCTAGTCGCAAAAATGAGAAAAATAAAAATAAAAAGAATAGGTCTCTAGGTGAAAACTGAAAGGCACCTTTAGACCAAGAAAAAGTAAAAATAAAGGATGTATCTAAAGTTGAAAACCTCTCTAAGGCACCTAAGGATGCAAGGTTGGATAGTCTCCCCATTGATTGAGAGAGATCACCATTACTTTTTAAAGAATTGGAAGAGGTTAATCTTAGGATAAAGGATAATCCTAGAATCATTCAACTTACAACATCTTTGACCATTGAATAAAAATTGAACTTCACTACATTCTTTTTAGAAAAATAAATTTTGCATGGTCATATGCTGGTAAGCCTAGGTTGGACCCCGAACTTTTTCTAAATCATTTACCATTGATTCCAAATGCTAAACCAGTAAAGAAAAAATTAAGGAAAATGCACCTGTAGATTGTTCTCCTAGTGAAGGTTGAATTGAAGAAAATTTTGGATGTTGGTTTCATTCATCCCATAGACTATGCAAAATGGATATCAAATCTTGTTCATATCACTAAACCAACTAGTGGAATTAGAGTGTGCAAATATTTCAGAGATCTAAATAAGGTTTTTCCCAAGGATGATTTCCCATTACCTAATATTGACATCATAGTATATCTCATGACGAGATATGAGATGCCATCACTTATGGATGATTTTTTAGGATAAAATAATATTAGAATCACCCTTGAGGATCAACACGAAACAAATTTCACTTGTGCTCGGGGTACCTTTTTTTGGAATGTTATGTGATTTGGTCTCAAGAATTCTGGAGAAACATATCAAAGATCTATGACCACCATTTTTCATGACTACATGCATATATTTATGGAATACTATGTTGATGATTTATTAACAAAAGATGATCATCTAGCAATGTTAGACAAGATTTTCAGAAGGCTAGAAGAGTATAAGGTCAGGCTAAATCTGAAAAAAGTATGCTTTTGGGGTCCAATGAGGAAAACTCTCGGGATATATTGTCTCTTGTAGAGAAATTTAAGTTGATCCTACCAAAGTGAAAGAAATTATGGATATGCTTCCACCCACCAACATAAGTTAGCTACAAACTCTAGCTGGAACATTACAGTCAATTCGAAGGTTCATTGTCTAGCTAATAGATAAATGTTCTCCATTCCAACACTTTCTACACAAAGGGGTCCCATTCATATGGATTGAATGTTGTTAGGAAGAATTTCAATAAATAAAGGATTATCTATTGAATCCTCTAGTTCTCATGCCTCCCATTGATGGTAGACACCTAATCTTATACATATAAGCCACCACATCAGCATTAGGGGCATTATTAGCACAAAATGACAATGGTGGAGAAGAGAGAGCTACCTATTATATCAGTTGCACTCTTGTAGGATATGAGCTTAGTTACAACCCCATTAAATGAGCATGCCTTACAGTTATTTTCACTACAAAAAATCTTAGACATTATATGCTGAACCATAGAAAAACATTGATAGCTAAGATTGATCCTTTGAAATATCTATTGAGAAAAACAACTTTGGCAGGTCATCTAGCAAAGTGGGTCATGATCTTGACTAAATATGACATAGAATATGTTGATCGAAAGACAATAAAAGGACAAGTGATAGCTAATCGACTTGTAGATGCACCAATGATAGTAGATCATCCTATGGTATTCGACTTTCTTAATGAATCCATCTTTGCAATAAAAACTTCTACAACATGGAAATTGTACTTTGATGGGTCTTCTACAAATCATGGTTTAGGAGCTTGTATTCTCTTTATCACACCTCAAGGGGGCTCAATACTTGAGTCATATAGAATAGAATTCTCGTGTATGAATAACATGGTTGAATATGAAGCATTGTTGACAGGAATCTGAATGGCTATCAAATGGAAAATAAAGGATCTTTAGTTCTATGGTGATTCTCAGTTGGTTATTCATCATGTTAACTATGACTATGATACAAAAGATGAGAAGATCACTCCTTACAAACACATGGTTGATAGTTTCAAGTTGTGCTTCAATGTTATTTCTTTTGAGAAAATTATAAGGATTTAGAATAAAACATTTGATGCAATGGCAACCATTGGATCTCACTTGGATATTCCTAACAATGCCTCATAGTATGAGTTCCTAGTGGAACAATTGTTGATCACTACATTTGAGGTCCTTGAATCTAAACATATGTGTGAACTTGTTGGTGTCTAATCTCCTTGGTACACAGACTTGTATAACTATCTATATGACTAGATTATCCCTCCCAACTTGTCCACTAACCAATGCAAGACCTTTACTCAACAAGCCTCTTAATATGTCATCATCAATGATATCCTTTACCTCCTTAGCCTAGATAGCACCCTCCCAAGATGTCAATTTAGATGAAGCACGAATGAAATTACAAGAGGTGCACAGTGGTATATATAGATCTCATTTTGTTGGTCCCACTCTAGATAAAAATCTTATGCGAATGGGATACTATTGGCCTACCATGGAATGTGATCTACTACTTTGTGAAAAAATGTCACCAAAGTGAGATACATGAAGATCCTCTACATGCACTTGCTCAATCACTCACTTAAATCACCTTTGACATTTCTCAATGGGGAGTTGACCTCATGGGAAATAGTCACCCTACCTCTACTAATGCTCATAAGTTTATCCTTGTTGCAACTAAGTACTCCACTAAATGGATTAAAGCCATACCAATGACATACATCATTGGTAAGAAAATATCCAAGTTCATCCTTAATTACATCATATGCTGGTATGGTGTTTCCCAATCCATTGTCACAAACAATGGTCATCCCTTCAAAAATCAATATTTTTGTGAATTATGTGAGAGATTCCATATCCAACATAATTTCACCACTACATACTACCACCAGGGAAATGGTCAAGCTAAGGCATCTAATAAGACCATCCTTAAAATCTTAAAGAAGACTATCAATGACACTAGCCATGACTAGCACATCCAACTTAATCTTGCATTATGGGCCTATCATACTAGCATCTGTACTCCCATAGGAGCCACTTCATAATCCCTCATCTTCAGGTCTGAAGCCATTCTCTCCATTGAGGTCAAGTTACCATCCTTGAGGGTATCTATGCAATAGTTTATTGATGAAGAAGAGTACTGTATATCCCATTTGCATGAGCTAAAGCTATTGGATGAGAAGAGACATAATGCCTTAGTCCATTTACAAGCATTCCAAAATCATCTCCATCATAGCTACAATAAGAAAGTTCAAGTCAAAAATTTTGACATTGGTGACTTAGTCTTGAAAGAGAATCTTAAGAATCAGATGGATTGAGAAAATCCTAGAAAGTTTGAGCCTAATTAGTTGGGTTGTTACATCATAACAACATCATATGGATCTGGTGCTTATCAACTTTCTACTCCTGAAGGTGAACCATTACCAGAGCCTATCAACAACATGCACCTTCGTAGGTATTATACTTAGCTTTTAGAGAATTATATCAAAATGTCAAAAAATACAAAAAAAATCAAGAAAGTCAAAAAATTTGTCACCTTGAATAAAACCTGGCAAACAGGCATCTTGGTGACACCAAAAAAATACAAAAACATAAAAATAAAAAAATAGTAAAGAGAAAGTATACACTGGTTAGTTGTAGTAAGTGACTAAACTATTATTGATGTTGTGGAACATGGCCTTGGATAAATATTTGATACAAATTGTTAGGATCTCACCTATTAAATATCATAGAATATAAGTACTAACATTCAAAAGTAAAATATGTTAGAAATTTGAAATAGATTGAATAACCCAAGGAACTTGTTAAGAGAAAATCAAAGTTATAGAAACTAGAAAAAATAAGAATGCAAACTACGAATCCAAGAGATTATGTAATGTCGATGTGATAATATTGCATTAAGAGCTTCCAAGCTGAAAATATACAATGAAAATATTGCAAGAAGATGAAAATAAAAGCTAGGTGTCGACATCTTACAATGATTTTAATAACTAATCCTTTATAGCCATGATTCATAGATTAGACATCTAACTTGAATAGCCATTTTAACCATCATGAAGGTGCATTTAAATTTTCAACCCAGGTTCGTGAACTTGAAATGGGTCAGCATAGTATGTGGACTAGGAACTCAAAGTAGTCATCTTCATTCTACAACTAAGAAAGATTCAATACTAAAAGTAAATTGCATGGAAAGGAATAAAGTAAATGTTGAACATCACTCAATAATTAAACTAAGCTGAACATGCATGATGGGAATAAAAATCTGAACAACAAACAAGGAACTACTCTAACTACTTTGGTTGCATGAACAATCACAGAATGGAATTCTAGTGGCTGCAGGAAGAGTCAATGCCAGATTCTTAACTAAGTACTAAACATAAACTAATAACTAACCTAGCTAAACTAAAGGACAT
>CM021107.1:3262467-3304968 GCA_007115665.2 Sequoiadendron giganteum | reverse complement strand
GTCATTAAAACTGGCAGAAGTGGAATTAAACTCAATGTCGATGGTTTGAGGAAAAATTTATAGAAATATCAACATTTAATATCAAAGTCCATGACAAATTCAGAAAATAAACTATAGATTCTACCCAAATTTGGACCAAAAAGTAGGCTCATCAATCCCCCAACCTAACATTTTGCTGGTCCTCTAGCAGGGGAAGAACTATTTTTCTGTCTAGTCAAAGCTTTGAAATTCGCAACTGATAACTGTCCAATATTAGTGTCTGTTGAGTGCGAGTTAGGGTCCTAATAGAATCCTCCCAATCTATCAAGTCTTCTCCATCTTTTATTTTCTTCACCAATGTCATAGTGGTAGAATCTGAAATTTGGAATAGGCCACATGAGGATAGGTGGCTGAAAAGTCAAGGGAAGCCACTCTCGGCCCTTTGTTCTCCCAAGCTGAATGTAGCTTTCAATTGTTTTTATTGCTACAACATAGTTCTGGATGGAATGAGGTTCAACCTATTACAGCTCATCAATTAAAGTGTTCTATCTCTGTGATAGATATCCTTTCATGGTGTCCTCTCTTTAGCTGTTGTCTTTACCTCATATTCACTGTAAACTGCCTCAATCCAAGGCATAATTCTATTACCATAACTAGGCCTAAAAATAATTATGTTCCATTCTCTGTAAATATCCTTGGGGTTCCCTAATTAAGCTCTAATGGCCAAGGGGATATTGGATTCCCTTCTTCCTATAAGCATTATATTGCTCTCCCCAGCTAATCTCATTTTGCACCCAAGACATGAATGCTCTTAGTTGGATATCTCCAACATACAACAATGGGTTCCAGTTTTGGTCTTGAGTTACAACAAAATTATGTAAATAAAACTCACATATCAAATTCTTAGTTTCAGGGGAGGCAATCCTATAAGCATTGAAATATTCAATGGGAGTCTCAATTGAGGGATTCAAACCTGAGATATATCTTGACAGTTTAAAAGAGAGATATTTTTCCTTTAGGTGTAGAGCATAAAATCTTGGAGGGGTTCTACATTCTAAAATTTGTGGCACCAGGGTTGCAATGTTGTCCACCCTCTCCTTTAGAGAGGAAATCCTCTCATTATTTTCTTCAATAATTTCATCCCTATCTTGAATTTCCTTTTTCAATATTTTCTTTTCCTTTTTCCATTCTTCCTCTTGCCTTTGTATCTCTTTCCATAAATTTAAAGTTGCTGCATGTACTGAAAAATCAGGAGGGTTATGAATTCCTACCAGAATTTCTATCAATGGATACTCCCCATATAGTACTATTTGCATAGATTCAGGTTGTCCTATTGGCTCAAGCTACAAAGGTACAATTTCTTCTCCCACTTCTTGCTGCATGGCCTCTTGTTCTGGTTCTTTTAGTTGCTCTAGGAACTCCTAATCTAATTCTTGGTCTCAAATTTCAACTTCCTCTGCAACGGCAACAAGATCCTCCAGGGTCACTTTTACTGTCTCTTCAAATACATTCTTTTCTTTGACATTTTCTTGCCCCATTGGGGCTTTTGTGCTCTTATGTGATGTCCTTCCATGCTTAGGGTTTTCCCATGAAGGCATATCAACAACTAGTTTTGATTTATTAAGAGGTCTCTCACATTTTCCTTTGGCTGTAGGATGAATAGTTCTAGCCTTTCTCTTATTAGGACTTGGCATCTCTCTTTCCATAGGTTGTGTTTTAGCTTTTCCTTTTCCTACCTCTGCCTTCTTTTGTGCCCTAGTTCTCACTAGGGTTTCAAGTGGAACATCATCATCAAAATCTGATGAAGACCTTTCTTTTTTGGAGTGCTCTATTTGAGAGGAACTAATGTCTATGGTCCCTTTTGTTGTAGGAGGATTCATACTAGAGCCAAAACCAAAGGTTGAAGCACCAGGGGTGGCTTCAGCCATGCTTAATCTCCTGATAGACCTACGTGGTTGAGGTAAAGCCCTAGATTGCAGTTGCTCAGGTCTAAATTGATCAACATTTATGAATTCCTCCCATGTCATTTTGGGTGCTACATCATGCAAATATTTTTTAACCAAAAATTTAATGAGGCAATGGTGTGAGACAAAATTGTCCCTAACTTTTTGAGTTTCAGCCGCCATGATGGAGAGAAGGTTGTATAAGACATTAGGCACATTCATCCTTCTGTCATGCCTCATGTGACTCAAAATTTTTAAATGTACTGAATGTAGGTTTAACAATCGACCTTCACAAGTGATGTACCTGATAATGTGGATGACTGCATACTTCCATGGCTTGGGTAGAGAGGTTCTTTTGGCACCCTGATTTTCTATACTAAATGGAGGGTCACCATGTATTGTGAGTACAACCCTTGCTGATTTGGCATCTCTAGAAATAGGGTAATGCTCACCATCAGCAAGTAACCCTGTAACTTCTGCAATTCTTTTCTCAGTTGCCACAACCTCCGGCCCTTTTACTGTGGCTTTTCCTTTTGAAAATGTCTAGGAAAACTCTAGTGCAATTCCTTCATCAAAACCATCCAACTTTAGGAAGTAGTCCAACCAGCCATAGTTTCTAAATTCAGGCAAGCACTGTGCATCCTGCAATAAGGCATCATGAACCGAGGGCTCATTTCGAATGATTCCACCTCCCATTTTTCGCAATCAACTATCACTCTGCAAAATTCCCTTCCTATAATTCTTTTTCTAAAAACAAATTCCTTTCTACAACACTTTGCTAGCTGAATTGTCTTGCACCAATGTCAATTGAATTTTCCTTCTCTATTTTTTTACCTTTTGCAATTCAAGATTGTGATGGGGTCAATAATGGAAAAGAACGGGTGATAAAAGGGAGTTATTATGAAAATAAATGGCGGAGGAAATTTAGTGTCACATCACAGATGCGAGTCATCCTTCACTTCAAATTTTAAATCAAGTCAGCTAGATTTTCTAACGCAGACAAGTCATGGACTAACATGTGGCCAATCTACCTGCATCTTTCCTTTCCCCCCAACCTAAATTTGGACATGTGTCCACACATGCGAGATGACAGTAGTGATTTGATAGGGAGGTATGAAAATTATGTGAACATGCATACTAATCGTACAACGATTAAATGAATGCACTAAAATGATAATTAAAAGAGAAATTAATGCACACATACCTAAATGTGTGGAGGATTTTTTGCAAAGATCATGGAGAAAGTACCTTTCTCCTTTTTAGGAAATAAATTGAGCAATCAATGATGATGAACTGGAATGATGTGAGGTGGAATGAAGTGATGTAAGAGAGAGAAAGGTGGCAATGGATGGGCAGAGAAATGGACTTCTACAAAAGTAGAAGTCTTTACTATGACAAGTACGCACCTTAATTAGCCAAAAGGAGGGACCCTAGGTCCACTTCCCTCAGCTTTAGGAAGCTCGAGTACTATAGGTTGGATGAATTGATGTAGGAATTCTTCTTTAGAAGTCGGCTTGTAATACAATATGATACGATGACAATTGACTAGTAACTTGAATCTAATGGGGTCAATGGTGGCGAGTGAACAACTCCATTAGGAAAGACCTCAACAACTTCATATGGTCCTAGCCACCTTTTCCACAATTTTCCTACATTGTCATGATATCGTGAGTCATAAAGTAATGCCCAATCACCTGGCTGAAATTTCTTCTCTCTTATAAATTTGTCATGCCATTTTATTTTTTGATTTTGCATAACCTTAGTGTGGTGCAAGACTATCTTCCTCATCTCATCTAAAGCACTCAATTGCATGATTATTTCTTTTTGTGCCTCATAAATATCCATCGCTAAGTCTACTACAGTTTAAGAGTCTTGTGCTTGAATTCAATGGGCATCATAGTTGTCTTCCCATACAGTAGCTCAAATGGAGTGAAGCTTGTAGTAGTTTTCCAGGTGGTTATGTAGGCCCAAACTAATTATGATAATCTATTTTCCCAATCCTTTCTATGAATAGCCATTGTTTTGGTTAGAATGGCTTCAATTTCTTTGTTGATCACCTCAACTTGTCCATTGGCCTGAGGGTGATAAGACAGAATTTATGTGCCTTATGTTATATTCATTGATTAGTGTTGTAACAAGTGTTGAGGTAAACTGAGCTCCTTGATCAGTTACTATTTCTCTTGGCACTCCATATCATGTGAAAATTTATTAATAAAGAAATTATGCAACCTTGTTATCTCTTGCATGCTTCAGATCCTTGACTTCTACCCACTTAGTTACATAATCAATGCATACCAAGATATAAGACTTACCATTTGATGGGGGATCAATGAGTCCCACAAAATCCAATCCCCACTTATCAAAGGGAGTGACTAATACTTGTGGATAGAGTGACATCTCATCTTATTTGGTTGGCCAGCCCATTCTTTGGCACCTATCAGATTTCCTTGTATATCTTCTTGCATCCTTGTGGAGTGTAGGCCAATAGTATCCTGTGTTGCTATCCTTTTGGCTACAAAATTCCCTCCACAAGGTTCATCATGACATGCATTCAAAATTTCATATCTCTCATCTTCCCTCACACATCTTATCATAACATGATCTGGTCCAGTATAAAACAAGCATCCAACAATCCATGTAAAAGGAAAATATTTTTCAATGAGAAATCTTCTCTCTTTTGGAGAGAAGTGAGGAGGAACTCTCCCTGTCACTAGGTAATTAGATATGTTAGCATACCAGGGTGTGTGTAGACTAATGGAAAATAGATGCTCATCAGGAAAGAAGTCATTTATGGCTTGATTATCTTCTGATGTGGTCAATCTTGAAAGAAAATCTACAACAACATTGGCCTTCTCTCGTTTATCTACAATGGTTATGTCAAATTCTTGCATCAGAAATAACCATCTAGCTAACCTTCCTGAGATCAGGGGTTTATTCATGAGATATCTAATGGTTGCATGATCGGTGTGCACAAATATTTGGTAGCTTGTTATGTAGTGCCTAAATTTGCTCAGGGTGTAGATTACTGCCAACATTTCTTTTTTTGTTACTGTATAATTGAATTCAACTCCATGTAAGTTTTTGCTGACAAAATAAATGGCATTTTCAATGGCCCTTCTTTCTTTCCTAAGACTACTCCTATAGTATAGTCTGATGCATCAGTGTGGATGTGAAAAGGATTTTCCCAATTAGGTCCCTTAAGTACAAGAGCATGAGTCAAAGTTGCCTTCAAGTCAGAAAGTGTTGTGGCACAATCTTCTGTCCATTGGAATTCAACATCTTTGGTTAGGAGAGTATACAATGGTGCTTCTATTTTGATGAAGTCTTTGATGAAATGCCTGTAATATCCTACATGTCCCAAGAAACTCCTAACAATCTTTTGTTTTGCGGGTGTAGGAAGATTAGTAATTAACTCAGTTTTTGTAGGATCTACTTGAATTCCTTGGTGGGAAATGTAGTCGCCAAGAACTACACCTTCCTACATCATCATGAAGCACTTCTCACTATTTAAAGATAAATTTTGATCTTCAAATCTCTGTAATACTTTCTTGATATTTTCCAATGCTTCATCAAAATCATCACCATAGGTGGTAAATTCATCCATGTATATTTCCATGCAGTCAAGGGAGATATCTAAAAATATGTTGATGACTTCTCTCTGAAAAGTTGCAGGTGCATTGCATAAACCAAAGGGAAGTACTGAATAGGCATATGTCCCCCATGGACATGTGAAGGTTGTCTTCTCCTTGTCTTCAGGTGCAATTTGGATCTGATTGTAGCCACTAAATCTGTCTAGAAAAGAGAAGTACTGCTTTCCTGTAAGTGAGTTCAGTACTTGATCTACAAAACGCAAGGGAAAATGGTCCTTCTTAGAAGCAGCATTGAGTTCCTTGTAGTCAACACAGACTCACCATTTTCCTCCCTTCTTGGGCACAATAACCAATGGAGGCACCCACTAGTTGTTTGAAATGAGATAGATAAAGCATGCATCTTGCAACTTTTGTAGCTCTGTTTTGACAATTTCTCTCAATGCAAGGTTGATTTGTCTTTGTGGCTTCCTGACCGATTGACAATCATCTTTGATATATATCTTATGGGTGCAAAGCTTGGGTTCAAGGCCTTTCATATCATGATAATCCCATTCAAATAAATTTTGGTGGTCCTTCAAGAAATTTGCCAATGACAACTATTGTTTTTCTCCCAGTTTGTTGTTAATATTCAAATATTTTCCTTTGAACACCTGTACTTGTGTAGTTAACTCTATCATAGTTGTTTCATTAATACATAGTACCTTAAGTTCATATGGAAGCATTATTTGGAACATACTTGTTGCTGCATGAAGCTTGGCTATAGGAAGAGTGGTTGCAGGAAGAGTGGCTATAGGAAGTTTGTCTGTAGAAATAGTGGCTGTAGGAAGATCAAGTAGAGCAAGTAGAAGTGTCTTCATGGGATCAGCAGAACTAGATGCATGAGAGGGTGGAACCTCCTCTATCTCACAATGGTTCTGAATTATATTAGATAACACTTAATCTTCATCTTGAAGCTATAGAAAAGGGCTTCTATCTAACATCATAAGTTGTGCCATAGAGTTAACTTCCTCAGCCTCTTCACCTACATGTGGCCATATAGGATTATCCTCATCGTGAGATGGCTGAGTAGGAGGATAAAGAACAATATTTTTGGTGTTCATACCATCATAAATGGTTGTCACCTGACTAAAATACAATATAAGTGTTTGTTGTTGCTAACCATGGCCTTCCAAGGATAATAGGATACCTGCCTAGTGTAGCTTTAGGAGAAAGAATCATGAAGTCGGTTGGATACTCCCAAGAATCTAGAATCACCACAAGGTCCTCTATAATGCCATCGGGCTTAACAATGAAACTACCAACAAGATGTAGGATAGTAAGAGTGGATCTCATACTTACAATTTTTAGTTGTTGTAGGATGTCTTTAGTCATCACATTTATTGTTGCACCCAAGTCAATCAAAGCATTCTTTATGTGTATCCCATTTATAATAACTTCAACCACATGACTACCTGGATCATTGTACTTGGGGATAGGTACTTTTTCAATAATGATGTCAACCAATTGTCCCACTACATGAACTATAGTTGGGTCTTTATTTTTCCTTCCTGGCTTCTTGAGGCATGCTTCTTTGATTACTTTTCCATATTTAGGAACATATTTTATGGCCTAGAATAGGGGTATCTAGAAACATATCTACTTCAGCTGATCTAGAATGTCAAAAGTGGTGTCCTCCTTGTCTTCCTCT
The DNA here is from genome assembly GCA_007115665.2 of Sequoiadendron giganteum. NCBI lineage: Eukaryota > Viridiplantae > Streptophyta > Pinopsida > Cupressales > Cupressaceae > Sequoiadendron > Sequoiadendron giganteum. The sequence continues at coordinate 3,297,769 of CM021107.1, read as the reverse complement.
TGTTTGGAAACTTCCAATCTCTGGGGAAATGGTGGTTCTTGTGCCATCTACTTGGCTGGAACTGGTTCAAGATTTTTAGGTGCACCAAGCTAAATGGGAACATCTAGAGGTTCATTTTCTTCCACAAGAAGCTCAGTGATGATGGGTGTGGAAGGAGCTAGCAAATTAGTTCCTAAAAGCAAACGTATGCCACTTAAACTCACAACATATGCAGGTAATTGATTGGATCAGTAGAGTATACAAGCTGTTGTTGTGGTTTATTATTTGGGTTAGGTGTGGGCTGAGATGGTAACTAAGTGGGTTTAGGTTCAATTGATCTAGGATTAGCATGGGGAGGCATGATAGCAGGTTGTTGGGGTTGACAAGGTGGTTGCAAGTAATTGGTTGTCTGGTTTGGCCATTACTATCCACCTCTCCATTGAGATGTTTGTCGCTAGTTTCCTAGAGGTGGTTTCCAAGGTCCTTGAAACTCATACCAATTCCCCTAAGGTGAAGAATTTTGATAATTGGTCCAAGCATTTGGAGGGTTACCCCAAGACTGTGGTGGATATCCTCCATAGTTGTATGGACATGGGGGATTCCATTGGTTACCAGATGAATACGAATTAAAATATGGCCCAACAAAGATAGTGGATCTAGTGGCATACCTTGTCTTGGAGCCCATGGCTTTTTCTATGCAACAAAATAGACTTGATCTTCCTCAGTCTGAATTGGTTTGAAATCAAGTGGAATATGCTTGTTGTCAATGTTAGATACCATCTTGCATTTGCAGTCCTTCTTCATTTTTTTTGCAATGAGGGAAATATTCTGTCAGCATTGCCTCTGCCTCCTCATGTTTCTTCTTGGCCTAAAGTGTATCCAGCTAAGTAGCTATATTGTTTATGATATCTTTCTTGAAATCTTCCATTAAGTGAGTAATATCCATCCTTGAAACTCCACTGGTGGATGACTTACCCATAGAGGATTGGTAATCTCTCCCTTTATTTGAAGCTACCCTAGAATAATTCTGGCATATCTTCTTGATATCCTCCCAAGGAAATTGAGTGATATCTCCTCCTACCATGATGTCCAAGACATTAGTGCAAATTTCATTAATTCCTCTCAAGAAAAGCAGCTTATGTGAGTCTTCATTGAGTGTATGGTGTGGAGATTCTACAAAAAAAATAGAAACCTTGAAATGAAATCCTTCAAGCTTTCATCTTCCTTTTGTTGCATTATGAAAATGTCACCTCCTCTCATATCACTACCCCTGTAATACTCTTTGTATTTCTCAAGGAACTTTGTCTTCATATCCTCCCAAGTCTCCATAGTATCTCTGCCAAGGATCATAAACCATCTAAATGCAGCTTCTTTCAAAGTGGTAGGAAATAGCTTAGGCCTATGGGCATCAGTGGTATAGTCATAACTTCTGAAGAGTGTATCAAACTCAAACAAGAATGTATTAGGATATTTTGTGACAAATCCATAGAACTTAGGAAGGACTGAAGCAGGGGTATTTTTGAGGTTGTCTACTTCATTTTGTTGAGCAATGGGAAAAGGAAAAGCTGGTTGGTTTTACTTGTTAGGCTTGTTTCCATTTGCATTAGCCATGCCTACTTGATGAAGTTCCAAAGTAAAGGGTTCTTCAACTGGATTTTGATCTTCAAGGGAAACTTCAGAACTAGTTAAGTCAGGAAATTTATCAGCAAAGGGTTGTGGCTCTTCTTCTTCATTTCTGGGTAGATTTGGAATCTCTACTAGCTAAAATGGCTCTGGATTATTAGGAAGGAATCTCCCATAAACATCTCTTCTTCTTCTATGCATGCGGTAACAACTCAGCATTAGCCAACTCACACAAAGAATTGGTGAAAGAATAGTGGATCATAACTTCTAAATACTAAGAGCAAACTCTACAAATACTACAGCAGAAAAAAAAACTAGCAATAACTCCAAAGAACTCCCTAGTTTGACACCATCCCCGACAATGGCGCCAAAAATGTCAGCCTCCTACAATGATTTTAATAACTAAGCCTTTACAACCGTGATTCAGAAATTGGACATCTAACTTGAATAGCCATTTTAACCATCATGAAGGTGCATTTTAATTGTCAACCCAGGGACGTGAACTTGAAATGGATCAGCATAGTATGTGCACTAGGAGCTCAAAGTGGTCATCTTCATTCTATAGCTAAGAAAGATTCAATGCTAAAATTAAATTGCATGGAAAGGAACAAAGTAAATGTTGAACATCACTCAATAATTAAAGTAAGCTGGACATGCATGATAGGAATGAAAATATGAACAAAAAATAAGGAACTACTTTGTCTACTTTGGCTGCAGGAATAGTCACATAATGAAATTCTAGTGGTTGTAGGAATAGTTAGTGCCAGATTCTTAACTAAGTACTAAACAAAAACTAATAACTAATCTAGCTAAAATAAAGGACGAATTACTCACCAAGTGGCCCCCCTTGGATGAATATCCTCTAAAACTAATATAAACTAAAATTATCAACTCAGAACTTCATCTTATTCATTGGGAAATGTAAATACAAAAGAGTAGCATGTTTGGAAATGCTAGTATATTATTAGATTGTACAACATCAATAACTTAGCAACTAAAAAACCTCTTGAAGAAGGAAGATCTGAACCTTATTTATGCTACCAACTAAACAAGGCAGTCAACTCCCACTAACTGAGAGGACACCATTTAGGGAAAACAAAGAAAAGAATGGAAGGGTGACTACACACATAGGGAATTTGGTTATGCATGTCCAAATGCAGACTCAACACTATAGTAACACCCACAACTTCTCAACATCATGAAAGACCAATATAAGACGGTTACATGTGGCTGACATGGGGAATCTTCCATTGTCGTCCTTCAGTTGACCTTCGAACGATTCCTCTACATGACTAGCTAGCAGCTGCATTTCTCAATTTAGTATCCTCAAGTATGTCTGTATGGAAATGTTAGTATGCATAATAATTGCACATCTATAACCACCTTAAAGAAAATTCATTAACCACATGCAAAATTTAGATAGTCCACATAATAGGCTAATTTCATTAAAACTGGCAGAAATGGAATTAAACCCAATGTCTATGGTTTGAGGGAAACTCTATAGAAATATCAACATTTAGTATCAAATTTCATGTCAACTTCAGCAAATAAACTATAGATTCTACCCAAATTTGGAGCAAAAACTAGGCTCATCACTAGGTAGTGAGTTTATATAGAATTTAGGAGAGGAGGTAGGTGGAAAATCCAACCAATAGGAATCAACCACAAAAAGTGGAGGATGCCAGCGAAAGTGGAAATTTTTCCACCCTTTAAGGAATGGGATAACATATTATTTATCTCCTATTAATAAACTCACTTTTATTATCCTAAGAAAGCTTGATAAATTGTAGGAAAAATGTAGGACTAAGGGAAAATAAATTAACCCATTGGGAAAATAAAAGCCTACACCAACACCTCTCCTTAAGCACAACTTAGGAGGATGGAAAAGATGATGGGTCCTAAAATATGAGGCCATGTTAGGTACCTATGTACATATCAAATTCCCCCCAAATAAGAAGAATCCCCCCCACAAATAGAGAGAGAACACCCCCAAGAATAGAGAGAGAAGAAAATGACTAAGTATCCCCCCTAATGAGGACACCAACTACACCCCAAGAAAAGCTCACAAATGAAGGGACTTTCTCTTAGTGAAGGGTTTGGTGAAGATTTCTACACTTTGAAATGATTTCAGACAATACTTGAGATCAATTACCTCACCATGAATCATCTCCCAAATGTAGTGCATGTGGGTCTCGATGTGCTTGGTCCATTGATGATGGACCAAATTTTGAGACATTTGAATCACACTCTAGTTGTCACAATAGATGACTATAGGCTTCCAGAAGGGAATTCCAAACTCAATGGGAATGTTATGAAGCCAGATGGCCTAAGTAGAAACATTAATTGATCCTCGATACTCAACCTCTATAGATGAAAGAGAAATAGTAGACTACTTCTTGCTTGACCACAAAACTAGATTGGAACCAAGGGAGAAGCAATACCCTGAAGAAAACTTGTGATCCTGAGAATTTCCTACCCAATATAATAATGTATGTCCCTCCAAGTCAAAATCCATGTTTATTTTATAATGAATCCCATAGTTGTGAGTACCCTTGATGTAGTGAGGAATCCACTTAGTTTCTTTCCAATGCAGCTTATGTGGCTCCTACATGAATCGAGAGACCATGCCTATTGTATATCAAATTTCGGGCCTCATATGAGTAAGATAGATGAGACTACCAACAAGTTATCAATACAAAGTGCCATCAACCAAGGGTGAAGAACACTTAGCCTCAATTTTTTCCCATGATAAAAATGGATTTTGTGGATGCTTGCAATCAACCATGTGAAACCTCTAGAGTATGTCAAGTGTGTACTTAGAATGTGAAAGAGTGATACCTGAAGAAGACTGAGTGATCTCAATCCCAAAGAATTAGTACAACAAGCCCAAGTTTGACATCGAGAACTAATCATAAATGGTAGATTTCATTGCCCAAATGGTGGATGAGTGACTTCTTATGATCAAAAAGTCATCAACATAGAGAACCAAGAAGGTGTGAATATCATTCAAATAAAATATGTAGGAATTAGGATCAGAATGGAACCGAGTGAACCCCACTTTCAGAAGGAAGGATTCCATCTTGGTGTACCAAGATCAAGGGGCCTATTTAAGGCCATAGAGATAATTTTGAAGACAACACAAAAGTGAAGGATCCTAAACAAACCCCTGCTGTTGCTCCATGTATATTTCCTCCTAAAGATAACCATGAAGAAAAAACTCTTCACATCCATTTGATGAACATCCCATCTATGTGTTATAGTTATGGCAAGAACAGGTTTGATTGAATTCATTTTTGTGAATAGTGCAAAAGTATCAAAGTAGTCAATCCCTAGAACTTGGAAGAATCCTTTAGTAACCAAGTTAGCCTTATGCTTGTCAACCAAACCATCTACTACATATTTTGTTTGATAGATCCACTTGCATCAAACACGTTTTCTTCCCTTAGGAAGTGGGACAAGATCCCAAGTGTGGTTCCTCTCCAAGGGACTAAAATCTTCCTACATGATTGCATACCACTTGGGGATACCATAAGCTTCTTGGAAAGTCTGTGGGTTGAAAGTTGAGGAAAGGAAGACATGTAGAGAATCTTGAAACCGTGATCGTGTTCTCATATGATATGAAGGAGGCCCTACCCAATCACTTGTTGACTATAAATTCTAATGAGTCCAAAGAGATCATACGACTAGAGAAGCAGGAGAGTTAAAGGAGGAGAATCATCATCCTCTAAAGATGAACTATGTGCATCCTCATGATCACTATCATCACCTAAAGTGGAGGAAGAAGACTCCTCATCATGATTTTAAGTATTATGAACCTTTGAATAACTATCATCATGATACAAGGAATCCAAACTAATGGTGGTAAGAGAACTGTCAAGAGAAGGACTAGAAGTACTAGAAGTACTCTCCTCAAATTGAACACTCTTCTTAATGAATAACTCATGTGTGGTAGGATGAAGAAGCATATAGCCTTTGAAATCATCTAGGTAACTAACAAATATGCAAGGCTTGCTTTGCAGATCCATAGCCTTGGATTTTTCTACTATAATGTGGGCTCATGTACTAGAGCCAAATACTCAAAAGTGCTTAATTGATGGTTTCCAACCGGACCAAGCTTGAAAAGGATTTACCCCCTTCACAACTTTGTGGGGAACATGATTCTATATGTAACACACACAATTAATGGATTCTACCCAAAATGGTGGTGCCAAAGACTTGGAGTGAATCATACAATTAGCCATCTTTTTCAAGAACCAAGTATTCCTTTATGCAACTCCATTCTATTGAGGATTGTAGGGGATTGTATGTTGCAAATCAATTCCCTTTGAAGTACAATACTACACAATCTTGTTGTGTACATATTCCCCCCATTATTTGTATGCATAACTTTGACTGATTTTCCAGTTTGTTTCTATGCAAAATAACTATACTCCAAGCATGAATTGAAGACTTCAAATTTCTATTTGAGAAAGTACACAATGGTGTTCCTAGAGAAATAATTAATGAATATCAAAACATATCAGGATCTAATGAAAGATGGATGTGGAAATGGCCCTTCCAAATCACTGTGTACCAACTCCAAAAGATGTCAAGATTTCCAAACTTTTCCTTTATCAAACTTCTCTTTAGGATGCTTTCCAAGAATGCAACCATGACAAAGACCTTTAGAAAAGTGAACTATAGGCAATCCCATAACCATGTCCTATTTTTTGAGCTGCTGCAAGTAGTGGTAGTTCAAGTGGGAAAACCATTGATGTCACAAGTTACTCACATAATCTGAATGAGTGAGTAGAATAGTTGAAGGAGGATCAAGAACAAAGTAAGAACAAATAAAGTTGAGACTGATGATCTATTCTCCTAATTGCAACTATAGAATCATTCTACATCTCATGAATCACCACTGAATTAGGATAAAATTAACTCGCTTGTTTGTACTATTGGCATATGGCTTCTAGTGTTGTCATTGATGGTAACCTAAAGTCATTCATCCGTTCCATAGTTTAGTACTTGCTCATACTGGCAAAACAGAATGAAGAACAGGGCATCTGGTTAAAGGTAAAGTCTATCGATCAAAGTACATTATCTTCTTTTCAATTCATGGTGTGCATCTTAGGGAAGATCATAGGGTATCTATAATACCTTATTCTAGAGTTTTGTGCCTATGCATTTGTTGGTGTACGATCTAGGAGATCTAGTGCAATAATTTTTTGGTTATCTATGCTAGAAGGCCGACTTGGTGAAATTAGTTGTTGCAGATGTTTAAGAAGATTTTTTTTAATATTTCTATGATTGAATATGTTTATTTGGGTCCTCACTATGCTTTGACCGACTATGGGTGGTGCACATAAAGAATTATCTATTGATTTTAGCCAACATATCAATGGTCAAATCTTTGATAGCAGATATATATGAGATTGGTTGTATCATTTTGAAAAAGAGTGAATGTGTAGTATGTTAAGTATATTAGTGTGTGGTATGAAATTTAGAATGATAGTGGTGTGAATTCATCTGTGTATGGATTTGTGATGCGAATTTTAGAGAAGAGCAGAATAAGATAGAAGGTCCAGAATTTGATCTATGAGCCTAACCAAAGATATAAATTGGCATAAGTAGATGCTACTAATTCAGTTCAATCCTTTAGATGGTTTTAATCTGAACATTTTGTAAGGAAGTGGACCTTCTACTTTGAGTAGTGAGCTCTAGGAAGTGTGCTTGAATGCAAGTGCATTCCCTTTTATAAAATTTATATTTGAGTACTCAAATTGTGGATTGACCTCCACCATGGTTCTTCCCCTAATAGAGTTTCCACGTAAAAATCCTTTTCTTATGGTGTTGTCAATGATTACTTTGTGTGTTTGCATATTTCTTTGGTTTAATTTTGAAATGGTTTAAATATTGGATTAACAAAGTTCATATTTGTAAAGCACTGATTCACCCCCCCTCTCAGTTTTCCCTTGAGTCCAACAATTAGTATCAGAGCATCTGGTTCCTATGAAGAAGTTTAACAGCTTGTGGTGGATCTTGGAATATGATGGACTCTGTTAGTCTTCAACAATAAATTTTGGTGGCACTTGATGACCTTGATCAGTCTAAAGCAAAAGTTTGAGAATTGCAAGAAAATCTTAGGCATGCTGAAAAATTAATTTAGACATTGAAGGATCAAATTGTTAAATCCATGGAAAAGAGGAAAGATCTTTGTGATCAAATCAAGCAGAAAGAAAGAAAAAGCATGGATGATGCTCACCTGAATCAAACCTTGAAGGAAATAACTGAATAATGTGAAAATCTTGCCAGAAACAATGCTACCCTAAAACATGAAATGGAATCTATGGTGATGAAGCTGACTAAGGAGATTGAAGAAAGAGAGAAGAATCAAGAGAGTCTTGCCCAGTCCTTAAAAGAAAGATCTGGTGAATACAGAAGAGAAAATGGATAATTCATTCATTTTGAAAGTGAATTGCAACAATCCAAAAACAATGAAGAATAACTTGAAAAAAAACTTATTATTCTTAGGGATGAACCTACTACTGAAAATGAGTACAAGGAGAAGTTTAAGACTAGTTTTGTTAATCTTGATGAGCTAACTCAAGGATAGAAGAATGCTAAAGACAAGCGAGTTCTTGGAAATGAGAAATGAGAAAGTTCCAAATCTGGAAAAAGAAATTTTAGGCAAGCAAATCAGATGAACAAAGATGGAAGGTACCCGGTAAGACAACCTAATGCTAAAAAGTTTAATGGATATTGTTTTGCTTGAAATAAATTCATTCATATGGCTGCTTAATCTAGAAGTAAAATAAAATCAAGTAATCCATCATTCTATAGTTAGTGTTTCAATTGCAAAAAGTTTGGTCATAAATAAATTGAATGCATAAATGTGTCAAACCACTCTGTCAATAGAAGGAATGTTGAATGTTATACCTGTGGAAGAATTGGGAATATTGCTAATCAATGCAGATCAAGAAGAAATCAATGGAATGATTGGTCTGTAAAAGGAACTATTATGTGTTACAACTGCAACAAATACGGTCACATTACAGGATTTTGTAGAAACAAAAATGTGGGTAAAAGAGGTCTGGTATACAAAGACATAAATACATAGAAAATTGATAAAGAAAAAGGAAAAATGATTTTGGATGAAATAAGAGATTATATGAAGAATAAATGGGTAAGGAAGAACAAATCTGATGCTGGAAATGGCTCTAAACCAGAATCTGCTCCCGGTAATTCCTCTGAAAATTGATCTCAGGTCATTGGCCCAGTGGGAGTTTTTCAAGAAAATCATTTTCCCCCTGTCTATAAGATGGTATCAGATCACGAAAAGATTGTCAAAAGGTGTATTAATGATATACATATGTTCTAGAAATCACTCACAAAGAAACTTAAAGAAATCATAGATCTGTAGAAGAATATTTCTCTCGCTGTCTGAGAAAATAGAGTATCAGGAAAACCTAGGGCAAAGGAATTTACTACAAGTGTGTGAACTATAAAAGACATGTTGAAACTCTCATTTGTCACTTTGCATCCAAGAAGAGAAGGAGGAAATTTCTCTGCAACAAAATCTTGAAGGAGTAAAGTTAATTCGGCAGTGAATCTCAAAATTCATCAAGTATTTTTGTTAGAAAAAAAATCAATTGTGGAACAAATTTTCCTAATGCCAAGTCTCAGAGGAGAAAAGAGATATGTATTTTAATGTTTATAATTACAGTTCATTAAGGCACACATGAATGAAACAACAAAACTGAGGAATAAACACATTACACAATTGACACCATATTTACGTGGGAAAACCCTTACGGGAGAAAAACCCACCACACCAAAGAAAGATCACTTGTATTACAATAAACAAAATTACATACAAGTTATGGTCTCTTCTTTTCAAATGACAAATCTAGAGCAACAACATTTCCTTGATCAACCTTGTATCAAATTTCACTGTTACAATGCATTATGTCAACATACAATGGAATTCACTCACAGATTATTCAACCAACTAGACCAGACCTATGACCAAACTATTCATCCATTGCTCAAGTTGTCTGTTCATTTCCCATAGGAAAATGATCACCACAGTTCAACTGCCCAATTGGTTCGCATTCTGTATTGCTCATTGGTCCAAGACAGAACATGTAGGACAAATTCTTGGTCAACCGATTTCAACTTTATTTCTCATCGGTGAGACAACAAAATGTGTCTCACTAGATCCCAAACTATCCACGAGCTATCGCACATGGCATCGGCTCCTTATGATCCATCGCTCAAACTTCAGTGAAGTCTCCTCGATCTTCAAGACCATTGGCAAGACAATTGCTATTTCCAACACACTAGGAAGTCTCACCGAACATTCATGTCTCCCCAATAACCCAACGAACACTAAGATTGCACATATCAGCAAGAGTCATGCCGATAGTTCATCAGGAGAAGATCCATCGATGAGAGGAACACCATCGATAAGAGATCAGGAGGTCATGTCGACAACACAAGTCTCCTCAATGCTTCCATCGCCAAAAGTCTCCCTAATGATCTACATCACCAAGAATCTCCCCGATGATCTTCGTCACCTAGACATCTACCATCAGAGTGAGCTGGAGATGTCACCCTGACTACTCTAGTCATGCCGATATTGTTGAGACAACCAATAGGTCACACTGACATTACCAAGACTTTTGTTATCAGAGTAAGTTCAAAAACTCACTCTGATAGATCATGTCACCCCAATGGTTCTCATCGCCAAGATAGATCTAAGGTCACAACGATATGATCTCTCCAAGACAATTTCTCATCACCAAGATATTCCAAGGGTCTCAACGATGTTGCTCTTTTAGGAGTTCCATGCTAGTAATGATTGAGGCACTTTTTCCAACAATCTCCCACTTGACGAAGATCTTACTGACACCTCCAGAGCACAACAAAATGACTGAGTTTTATGGGCACCAAGGCCCATCAAACTAGTACACCACTTGTACTTTTATGTGCTCACTGGTTTCGTCAATGCATCTACAACATTTTCTAGACTATCCACCTTTTCTAAAGAGGCCTTTCCATCCTCCACCATATCTCATACAAAGTGATACTGCACATCAATATATTTTATTCGGGCATGGAAAGTAGGATTCTTTGCCAGACAAATAGCACTCTGACTGTCACAATAAATTGTAATTTTCCCTACATCAAACCCAGTGTTAGAACAAAAATATTTTAACTGAATTTATTCTTTACAAGCATGATTTTCTTCCATGTACTCAACTTCCGTAGTGGACAAAGTGACTACAGCTTGTTGCTTTCTCATCCAACTAATTGCACCACTATTCAACATGAAAGTATATCCACTGGTGGACCTTCTACTATCAATTTCCCCTACCGAATCAGAATCCACATATCCATGAATGCTGAGAGTCCTCTATAATCCAACCAAATGTCCATGGTAATACAAAGCATAGTCTGAAGTGCCCCTCAAATATCTAAACACTCTTTTCATAGCATCCCAATGTGTCCTTCTTGGATTCGCCATAAATCAACTAAGAATTCCCACTGCTTGGGCAATGTATGGCCTTGTACATACCATTGCATACATTAAACTACCATCTACACTAGCATAAGGCACTCTAGCCATGTCCTCCATCTCAGTAGGATATTTTAGAAAATCCTCAACAGATAGCTTCATTCCTTGCAAAACTAGAACAACTAGTTGCTTGCAATCATTCATACCAAATCTCTCCATAACAGTATTAATATACTTACTCTGACTAAGCCAAAGCTTTCTTCCCTTTCTATCCCTAGTTATTTCCATCCCCAAAATATACCTAGCTGCACCAAGATCTTTCATTTTGAACTTTGCAGACAACTGAGATTTTAGATCAGAAATCATTAACTTACTATTTCCTATGAACAACATATCATCAACATAAAGGGAAATAATAAGAATTCGATCATTTTAAGTCTTGTAGTACACACAATGATCTGATTTTGATCTTACAAATCCCAAAGACAAAACAAATGTGTCAAATTTCTAGTACCACATCCTAGGTGATTGTTTCAAACCATACAACGATTTCTTCAACTTGCAAACTAGATTTTCTTTACCTTTTCTCACAAAATGCTCAGGCTGAGACATATAGATTTCTTCTTCAAGATCACCATGAAGAATCATTATCTTCACATCCATTTTCTCAATCTCCAAATCATATGTTGCATGAAGTGATAAAAGAAATCTAATAGATTTCATCTTTTCTACTGGAGAAAAAATTTACCCATAATCAATTCCCTCTACCTGGGAATAACCCTTTGCAAACCAATCTCATTTTATACTTTTCAACACAACCATCCAAACCAATTTTCTTTTTAAACACCCACTTGTAGACCACAAGATTTCTACCTTTAGGCAATGGGACCAGATCCCAAGTATCATTTTTCCTTAATGATACCATTTCTTCATTCATGGCTTCTAACCAGTAATCGGAGTTAGACATTATAGTTGCCTCTTTTACAGACCTAGGCTCACCATGTTAGTAATCAAAGAATAGGCACAACTAGAATCTAACATAGAGAATCCATACCTATCTGGTTGTTTCTTCTCACGTGTAGACCTCCTCATAGGTTGAGGCTGAGGTTGTGGTTCTTCTTCTTGTTCAAAACTCTCAGAGCTGCTCGAAATCTCCTATATTTCAGGTACACTTTCAATATGTTTTTCCTTTTTTCCTAGAGTTAGAGGCATCTCAACAACATCATTCTTCTTTTCCTCTTCCTTCATCCCTGACTACAGATCTACTGAAGAAGGTTTCAGTTCTCGCAAGATTACACTTCTGTTGTACAATACCTTCTTAGTCATAGGATTCCAAAGCTTGTATCCTTTCACACCAAGACCATACCCAATGAAGATACATTTTCAGCTTTGTTGTCCAATTTAGATCTTTTCACATCCAACACATAAACATATGCTTCGCAGCCAAAGAAACAAATATTTCTGAGAGAGGGCTTCTTACCAAACCAAGCTTCCATAGGCATTATATCAACAAGTGTTGAAGAAGGTGATTGATTCAATAAGTAACATGTTGTAGCCATAGCCTTAGCCTAGAAAATTTTCTCCAGACCAGAATTGCTCAACATACTTCTTGCCTTCTCCATCAACATCCTATTCAACCTTTCAGAAACTCCATTTTGCTGTAGAGTGTAGGGTGTTTTTTTATGCCTCTTAATCCCATGGTCTTTGGAATACATTTCAAACTCATCAGAACAAAACTCACCGCCATTGTCAGTCCTTAGACACTTTATCTTTCTTCCAATCTGATTTTCCACAAGATTTTTAAATTCCTTAAAATGACTGAACACTTCTAATTTACTCTTTAATAAATAAACAAATGCTCTTCTCGAATAATCATCAATAAAAGAAACATAATATTTAGACTTTGATATGGACAACACACATTAGAATGAATATAATCCAGAACACCAAAAGATTTATGAGGACTATATTAGAATGAAACATGGTGTTGTTTGCCATATATACAATGTTCACAAAATTCAAAATCGAGATTACAATCATCAAGCCCCTCAACCAAGTTTTTATTCTTCAAGACTTTCAAACCTTTTTCACCAATGTGACCAAGCCTCTGATGCTAGAGCATAGTCTTTTCTATTGGAAGTTTAACTTCCAAGAAATTTTCTCCATTAGGAACATTTTCATTCTTCTCTTTACAAACAACCTTTTGTGACTTTGTAGAGACACTGTTACATTGAGTAGCCAATGCATCCAACTTGAACAGAGTACCAATTTGGGCACCCTTAGCCAGCACCATCAAGCATCTAGTCATTTTACAACCATTGCTAGAGAATGAGACTTGCACTCCAACATCGTTTAGCTTGCTTACAGAAACTAAATTTCGAGCCAGACTTGGTATATGCATTACGCCATCAATTCCCTTAATTTTTCCATCAGGAAACTAAATTCTAACTCTTCCATGACCAACTATCTCCAAAGATGAATCACTTGCCAGATACACCTTTCCACCATCACATTCTTCATACTTAGTAAACCAGTCTCTATGAGATGTCATGTGAAATGATGCTCCAAAATCAATCAGCCAGACATAATTTGATGCCTAAGTTGCCAAAGCTACAATAAAGGCATTTGGATTGCTCTAAGAAGAATCATTGTTAGAAGAATTCTTCTTCCACTTCTTTTTCTCCTCTTTGCAATCCTTTCGAACATGACCAGGCTACCCACAGTTCGAGCACTTCACCTTGGACTTCTTACCAGGAGAATTTGATCTCCCTTCTGATTTTAATTTGGAATTCTTGTCCTTTTTCTTGATCTGCCTTGAACAATAAGATCCTCCTTCGCCATCTCAGAAGATTTCCTTCTCATTTCTTCTGATAGCAAAGAAGCAACCACATCCTCCATTTTGAAAGTGGTTTTCGTGCTCCCAATTGCCATCACCAAGTGATCCCAAGAATCTGGCAAAGAACATAACAAGAGCATATAGATGTTAACTGAGCAATCAACATTTTAAAGGTGTTTAAGTGATCAACAATAGATGTTCCTCCCTCCATCTTCAAAGAGAACAAATTCTTCCTTAAGAACAAATTATTTACTAAGGACTTGCCCTGATAAATACCTCCCAATATTTTCCAAAATGTAGAGGTATTCTTCTCTTCATGAATGTTCAGGAGAATAGAGTCTGCCAAACAAAGTCTTATCAACCCTTTTGATTTTTGATCTGCGAGATCCCAATATTCTTTCTTCATGCCTGTAGGTTTTGATCCAAACACAACAATCCAAAGATCACAATCCACCAACAAGTCTTCCATTTTAAGTTGCCATCTTAATCTATAATTAGACAAAATTCAAGACTTCTACAAAAAAATCCCACTGAACAGAAACTGACACAAAAAACCAATCTACTCACAAGGATAACACAACTGGCCAGGCTCTGATACCACTTGTTAGGAAAAAATTCAATTGCAGAACAAATTTTCCTAATGCCAAGTCTTAAAGGAGAAGAGAGATATGTCTTTTAATGTTTACAATTACAGTTCATTAAGGTACACATGAATGAAACAACAAAATTGAGGAATAAACACATTACACAATTGACACCAGATTTACATGGGAAAACCCTTATGGGAGAAAAACCCACCCCACCAAAGAAAGATCACTTGTATTACAGTAGAAAAAATTACATACAAGTTATAGTCTCTCCTTTTCAGATGACAAATCTATAGCAACAACATTTCCTTGATCAACCTTGTATTGAATTTCACTGTTACAATGCATTTAATCAACATACAATGGAATTCACTCACAAATTATTCAACAAACCAGACCAGACCTATGACCAAACTATTTATCCATCGCTTAAGCTGTCTGTTCATTCCCCATAGGAAAACGATCACCACAGTTCAACTGCCCAATCGATTTGCATTCTGTACCACTCATTGGTCCAAGACATAACACATAGGAAAAATGCTTGGTCAATAGATTTCAACTTTATCGCTCATCAGTGAGACAACATAATGTGTCTCATCGATCCCAGACTTTCCACGAGCTATCACACATGGCATCGGCTCCTTCTGATCCATCACTCAGACTTCGGTGAAGTCTCCCCGATCTTCAAGACCATCGGCAAGACAATCGCTATCACCAACACACTGGGAAGTCTCACTGAACATTCATGTCTCCTCGATGACCCAATGAACACTAAGATCACACATATCAGCAAGAGTCATGCTGATCGTTCATCAGGAGTAGATCCATCAGTGAGAGAAACACCATCGACAGAAGATCAAGAGGTCACACTGACAGTACGAGTCTCCCCGATGATATGCATCCTCAAGACTCTCCCTGATGATCTTCGTCACCCAAAAATCTACCATCAGAGCAAGCTAGAGATGTCACCCCGACTGCTCTAGTCACGCCGACATCACCAAGACTTCTACTATCGGAGTAAGTTTGAAAACTCACTCTGATAGATCATGTCACCCCGATGGTTCTCATCGCCAAGACAGATCCAAGGTCACAATGATATAATCTCTCCAAGGTAGTTGCTCATTTCCAAGACATTCCAAGGGTCTCAACGATGTTTCTCTTTTTGGAGTTCCATGTTAGTAAAGATTGAGGCACTTTTTCCAACTATTTCAGTTGTTTTTGGAATTTCCATATAATTTGGTGTGCGATTGTACGAAAGGAAAAATGGAACAAATTTAAGGGTCAATCAATTTAGATGAGTACAACAGTAAAAATATTAGAGCCATAAGAAATATTTTGTCACTCGATGAATTGAAATGGGTGAAAGAAGCCAAACACAAGAATTTGGACATTTAGAATGAGTTTCCCTACTTCAAGAACGTAAAATTCGTTAAATACATTTTGAGCAGATTGAATGATGACACTTTGATTCTAGACAAACCCTACATCATTTCGAAGGAAGTAATTGAAAATATAACTGGATTATGCAAATTTGGGGATATACTGAGAAAGAAATCCATCAAGAATGAAGAAGTTTAAACCCTAACCAGAGTTATTGGAGATCAAAGGGCATTGATAATCTCGACAATCAAAAATTTTGTGCAAGGTACATTGTGCATGGCATATCATATAAAATATTTTTCAGAAATAGAGAAGGAGCAACTTTAGGTGGTGCAGTTTACATCTCACATAAAATGATAATGGAAGGTCAAGAATTTGACCTGTCTGAATTGTTAAAGGATCAACTAATGGAGAATGTGCAATTAACGAAGATGATAGATTACCCTTTCAGGTTTGGTACTCTAGTCATATGTCTGGTAATGTAATTTTTGAATTTTTTATCGATGAACAACAATGTGGTGTGGAAAGTAAATGAACTAGTGTGCAAACAAAGCTACACACACTCTAAGAATTTGGCTAACTGTGATCAAGAATTTGAAAATTTCTTTAAGAGTTTGCTAAGAAATTTTGGCTCAGTTGGTATTTCTCTTTTGGTAAAAGCACTTGAAGTTGGTTCCTCTTCTGGTGGGATGGAGAGAAAGAAGAAAAGAGAAAAATAAATTGATGTTTGTACTCCTCCGGAATGCAAGATTCCAAAAATTGAAGGAAAAAGAAAGGAACAGGAGATTGTGGATAAACTAGATGAGGAATCCAATGAGGAAAGTGAGGACATATAGGGAAAAGAGCAGGATTCAGCCAGATCAGAACAAGAAAAGGATATAACAAAAGCAAGTGAAGAATAAGATGACTTGATAAAGTATAAACTACAACAACTTATTCATAAGGAAGGTGGAATGCAAAAAATTGCTCAGTTATGGTCTATCAGACCATCATATGATCAGGATATGATTCTAAGTGTACTAAGTGCTCATGTTGTGCACAGTCAGATCAAATTGGAGAATTTGCAGAATATTTTACTTGAAGAAATGATTGAATGCATTAAGGAAACTTTGGACTTTGAGTTTCAAAACAAAGAAGGAGAAGTAATCTCTCATTTGAAGGAATAGTTCAGGATGTCACTCACCAAGTTGAAAAAGAGGATGAATGGGATGAGGCAATGCATAAGTGCAACAAATAACATCTACAACTATTGCATCCATTGGCCTCATGCAGTTGGGAAATACAAAGAGAAGTTGGAGAAAATTGAAACAAAATTGAATGGGATTGGAAAAAGATTTGATATATTTCAAGATCAAGATGGTAAAATAAAGAAAAGAATTCAAGAGCTACAGTGTGAGCACGCAAAAGTTTAGATCACTAAAAAAACACTTGTGGACACTTTTTGGAAAGTGAAGGACCTAACTGAATGCAAACTGGAATAGATGGTTGAGATACTAAGGAAAGGTGAAAAATTAGAGGATGCGATCATAATTATGGAATCTCTCACTGAGATTGTCAACAAGACATCTAAGAATAATACCATGATCATAATCATTGAGATTGCAATAAAAGCTTGGAAGAAATTCCTCCCAGAGATGAAAGAGAATCACAAGATAATTTTCTAAGTAGCAGTTGTTCTTTTTCAAATGTTTGAAGTTTTGGTTATCTTTTTTGTCAATTATTTGCATAGCTTTGTCATTGATGTCAAAGGGGGAGAGAAAACAGTAAAAAATGCCTCATCAATCTAAGGGGGAGCTATGTTTTGGAGTTTTGAAGTTTGGCAATGTACTCATATTGGTTTTGACACTTAGTCTTTTTTCACTAAGTGTTTCCATCAATTCCAAATAGGGAGATTGTTGGCATATGGATTCTAGTGTTGTCATTGAAGGCAACCTAAATTCATTCATCTGGTCCATAGTTTAGTACTTGCTCATATCAACAGAACGAAATGAAGAACAGGGCATTTGGTTAAAGGTAAATTTTGTCGATCAATGTGCATTATCTACTTATCAGTTCATGGTGCACATCTCAGGGAAGATCATTGGGTATCTGTAATACCTTATTCTAGAGTTTTGTGCCTACGCATTCACTAGTGTACGATCTAGGAGATCTAGTGCACTAATTTTTTGGTTTCTATGCTAGAAGGTCGACCTGGCAAAATTAGTTGTTGCATATGTTTAAGAAGAAATTTGTTAAATTTTTCTATGTTTGAATATGTTTATTTGGTTCCTCAATGTGATTTGACCAACTATGGGTGGTGTGCATAAAGAATTAGCTATGGATTTTAGCTGATAGTTGAAAATTATTTTATGTTTTATGTAAGCCGACATATGAATGATCAAATCTTTTATAGTGGATATATATATGAGATCGATTGTACCATTTTGAAAAAGAGCGAATGTGTAGTATGTGAACTATATTAGTGTGTGGTACAAAATTCAGAAGGATAGTGGTACGAATTCATCTGTGTATGGATTTGTGATGTGAATTGTAGAGAAGAGCAGAGTAGATTAGAGTGAAGAGAAGAATCAGAAAAAGGTCTAGAATCTGATCTATGAGCCTAATCAGAACTGTAACTTGGCATAAGTAGATGATACTACTTTAGTTCAATCCTTCAAATGGTTTTAATCTGAAGATTTTGAAAGGTAGTGAGCCTTCTAATTTGAGTAGTGAGATCTAGGCAGTGTGCCTAAATGCAAGTGCATTCCCTTTTGTAAAACTTATATTTGAGTACTCAAATTATGGATTGACCTCTACCATGGTTTCCCCTAATAGGGTTTCCATGTAAAAGTCCTTGTGTTATGGTGTTGTGGATGATTAATTTGTGTGTTTGCATCTTTCTTTGGTTTAATGTTGAAATCGTTCAAATATCAAATTAATAAAGTTCAAATTTGTAGAACACTAATTCACCCCCCCCCTCTTAGTGTTCCCTTGAGTCCAACATGTACTCGTGTGAGTGATTTGATAGATACATAGTAAATTAGTTGATAATGAGGGCACACAAATAACATCATGAAATGTGTCATCCTCCATATCAACATACCCTCTCCCACACACCTCAAGTGGAGTGTCATCGCCCATAAAAATGGAAGGAATAGTACATGGCTCCATAGATTCAAGTTCATATTCATCTGAAGCCATGTGGTGTGAAGCACACAAATCAAGAACCCATGTGAATGGTGGAGAAGCAAGTGCTACAAGGGATTTTCCCTTTCATTTCCCCTTGATATTGTCTTTGGCCTTCTAAGAACCCTCTTCTGAACTCTATTTGATGGAATTAGGAACACTGAGATTCTTCTTCTCAAGAATATATTTCAAATGATCCACTTGTTTCTTCAAACACTTTTGCTCATCATGACCATTTTTCTTACAATAGGCACATTTTACCCTCTCTTTCTTAGGCTTGTCACCTTTTGAAGATGAGGTTTCATTACTTTCTTTTGGAGTAGCTATTTTTTATTCTTCTTCTCTTTTATATTCTTTTGTTTCTTATCCTTATTACTACTTTGTCCTCTTTGTTCATTTGTGCCTAGATTGACAACTAAGGATGTGACTTAGAAGAATTAAGAGTTCCCATCTGAATTAGATTATTTTGTTCCCTTGTGTGAGAAGCATCAAAATAATCCAAAGATGGAATCTTGAATTGAAACCCAAGTGCATCCTTAGTAGCATAGAAGGTAGAAACAAACATTGAATATTCAAAAATTAGCTTTGAGTGAATACTTAGAATCATTTTTTCATCTTTCTTAGTGACTCCACATTGATGAAATTGTAGCCTTAGTGATTTCAATTTGGTGAAGAAATCCTGAATTATGTTGAAGTTTCTTGGATTAAATTGATTAGTTCATTCTACAACATATGACCCCTGATAGAATCTTGTGTGCCAAAAAGAGATTTTAATTTTTTTATATTTCATTTGGAGTATTCAAATATTCAATATGAAAGAGTAAATCAAGAGATACAGACACACATAATTATTCATATGCTTTATCACATTTTTTTAAACACTTAGGTTTATATTCATCTTTAGTTGGTCCAGTTTCTAGTCCCATTACTACTCTATGCAAACAAAGTCTTCTTAAGTGAATATCTATTTTTGATTTCCGCACAAAATAGTTGTATGCAGTTAGAGTAGGAATTGTTATTTAAGCCATGATGAATAAATACAAAAAGGAAATGTGGAAAGAAAGTGAACATGAGAAGACCAAGAATACCCCCACCCTTTTCACTAGAATCAAATATCACCTCCCCCCCCAAAAGAAAAATATTATAAGGTTGGAACTTTATCATTCATTGTGTTTACAAAGCCTTTTCCAAGATACAATACTCAATGGACTCAAAATAGCCAAATTATAAATTCTGATATAAAATAAACCTAAGACAAAATCTAGAAAAAATTAGCCTTATGGATATGTGGTGCTCTTCAAGATCTTTCTAATGCCTATTCATTTCCAAAACTCAGAGCACAGAGATGAAAGTTATGGTTTGTTGAATAAATTAGAACAAGACAACTTCAACCTAAAATATTTGGTATGAAATGGAAAATTTTCTTTTTAATACCTCTATGGAAGGAAATTTCTTGTCAACAACTTTTTGAAAGTATCTCGTTTGCCAAAAATAGACACCATGGAAAAAAGTTATGAATTTTTAAAAAATTGGCTGAATTTAGCCTACAGTGATGGTTTTTTCTAGGAAAAAATGTTCTTCTGATTTGATTTTTGAAAAACCTGCTCATTTTTTGTAGACAATAACAAAAACCCAAAAATATTTTGATGCTAAGAACAAAACCTAGAAATTGTTTTTTGATCTAAAAAGCGAAAGATGAAAAAATGAATTTTATTTAACCTTCATCCTGTAGGAAAATGGATGCATGATGCTTTGTGGATAGCAATGTTTTCTAGATATTCTTGATATGTGAAAAATCTAATGGATACCCAGATGGTTTATTGACAGTGAGAACAAAACCCAAAAATCATTTTTCTTACCATTGAAGAAAAAATGAAAATGACTTGAGTAAAACTCTATTTGCCAAATCCGAGCTTCAAACCTCCATTTGCAACTATATCAAATGATCTCCCATTTGGATGAAAAAAATCCAATCTTAACTTTCTTGAGCCTTTTGGACCTGTTGGAACAGTACAAAATGCTACTAGTATAACCAAAAATGTTGCAATCAACTATATCTCACAAAACATATATGTAATATGAATTGGTTATTAGATCTTTGCAAATCCTTTGATTCTCCAGATCTTTCAAAACGTAAGAGAAGAGCATACATGAATTTATAAGATCTTTATAAGAAAACTCAATCTCTCAATCAGGAATCTATGAACTTAGATTTCTCAAAACAAAAGTTCTGATGCCATGTTAGAAATCTGAAATAGATTGAATAACCCATGGAACATTTTAAGAGAAAATCAAAATTACAGAAAGTGAAAAAACATAGAATGAAAACCAAGACTCCTAGAGATTATGATATGTCAATGTGATAATATTACATTAAGAGTTTCCAATCTGAAAATATACAATGCAAATATTGCAAGAAGATGAAAACACAAGCTAGGTGGTGATTTTATATAGAACTTAGAAGGGGAGGTAGGTGGAAAATCCAACCAATAAGAATCAACCACAAAAAGTGGAGATGGAGCACCAAAAGTGGAGGATGTCACAAAAAGTGGAAAGTGTTCCACCCTTTAAGGAAGGGGACAAAACATCACTTATCTCCTAGTAATAAACTCACTTTTATTATCCTAAACAAGCTTAATAAAATGTAGGGAAAACCTAGGACTAAGGGAAAATAAATTAACCTACACGAACAAAATATAACTCAAAAACTAACTATAAATATATTTTATTTATGAATCTAAAATAGTAATTACATACCTCTTCAAGGGGGAAACCTTCTTAAGATAGGATCTATATTGTAAAAAATTATTTCAAGATGATTGGATCTTTACTGCAACATCTTGATATAAATATATTTCAAGGAGAGACTTAAGAGGTTTGACCAATGTGGTATAAATTATTTATATTAACTGATTATATCAATAAAAATATGTGTGATGCATGTGAGATAAATATACACAATATGATATTGAATAAATAAACAAATTATGATTATTATAATGCCCAAAATAATAAATTTCTAACACAATATGATATTGACTAAATATGATATGCTACTTTTGAGTGGAATCCATTAAAAACTAAAATTTCCACCTAGTAAATTTGACTCTATAATCAACAACCATATCAAAAAATTAACCGAAATAAGATATCTTGGTTTCCTCCTCCTCAAGGTTTATCCAAATTGAATTTTGATGGTGTTGCAAGAGGAAATATAGGGAGATTAGGATGTGGTTGTGTAATCAGGGATCATCTAGGGAACATTATCAATGTCAAAGCTATCTCTCTCCTTCCAAGGACAAATAATGTGGCGGAAGCTCAAGCCCTTCTTTAGGGCTTACTAATGGCTAGATATCTAAATATAACAAATGCCATAATTGAAGGTGATTAACTTATCATAATTAATGCTTGTAGACAAAGGAGTATCATTAATTGGGAACTTCATTATATCCTCAAGAAAGTTTGGTTAATTTTAGATCAATTCACCACATATGAGCTCTTGCATTGCTATAGGGAGGGTAACTATCTAGCAGGTTGGATTGCTAACCAAGGTTGTGATCAAACAAAGGAAGTCACTACATTTAATCATGCTTCCATTAAATTATTCCCCAAAGTGGATGATATCCTTTCTAAAGAATGCCACTCATAATTTTATTAATGATCCTTAAATTGCCCAATATCATTCATGATTATCAGGAGATTTGTTTGATAGTAAAACACTGGGTTTTGCAGGTTCACACACTCAAAATTTATGATGCATAACCTTACATCATTGAAATCACTCTCTTCACTCACCATATGTGGTGAGTTCCAAGGTCTACCAGACATTTGCATCTTTGGTGCGATTAGAAAGAAATTACATGTCAAAATTTTGCAATTAAATAAGGCTACTCCCTTGTATTGTTCACATGCCTTAGTTTTACTTCATTTGGGGGTGATTAAAATGACAAGTGATAAGAGGATATGTGCCCATTTCTTGTTAGATTATAGACCAAGGAATTACAGAGTGTCAGTTATATTCTGATAATGGGAAACTCCATTTTGGGCCCCTTCGACCAATGTTATATGCACCAAATTTTTGAAATAGACTATCCCAACATGGTAGAAAGAATCCCCGACATTATTGGGAAAGGCATAATTAACCCACAAGTGGCAAGAATCATCTTCCCATCTTAGGTACTTTCAATTTTCCTCTCCAATTTCCTCGATCTATTGCAATCTTTCCCCCTTCTAGCTCAAATCATTGCTAAGTATGTTAAGGAAGAATTATTAGAACAGGAGGTAGTAGAAAATATAGTCAAGCGGTATAACCTCTTAAAAGGAAAAAGGTTTTGAATAGGTAGTAGTGTATGATGGTTTCAAAATGGTTGTGGAAATGTAGAATGTCACCTTCTTTAACAAGGTGATTGATCATAACATGAAAGAAAATGGTGAATGTTTGGTTGAAAGAATTAGAGAGGTATATTCTGCAATATCCTTCCTCTTGGCACACATTCAACATGCTCTATCCCCATGAGCTCCTCCACCATCTCCCCTAGAATAGCAAGGGTAAAATTCAATTGATGTATTTCCAATGCAAGAATGATAATGTATGCTATTTTTTGGCCTAGCTCACTTTGCTCATAAAAAATGTATCTAAATTTTATCATTTTTTAGCACATTCTGTGGAGCTTAAAAAAATGACTCTATAAGGTTTATTACAACATTTAATGGCCCTTTATCCTCAAAATACTTTGTTGATTATGTATCAAGCCCAATTTTATCTTTGACATTTAGATTTTATTTTTTAAAGTTAATGTTGTCTAAATATCAATCCCATGTCCTATCCAAAGATCCATCTCCCCTCTATGATAATTAGGTAGTATTCTTATAGTGTACTCAATTTTGTTGTTTTATCAAGATTAAACAATGTAGTTTTTTTAGTCAAACTCATTGAATCATATTTCATGAGTAGTGGTTCATAGAAACCCATCTTTTGTTAGAATGATTATTCCACTTATCACTCATTGTGTCTTGATGATGCTCATAAGGGTGAACCATTATGACTTCCCTAGAGGGTAGTAATCCTAGTACTACTTCTATTCAAGTTTTTTTAAAACCATTAAGTGTACCAAGATCAAAGCCTAATCAAATTGCTACGTCATTTGTAAAACCTTCAAAAAGTGGTGTACCTGTGAACCCCTAAACCTGCAAATGCACAAAGATAGAAAACATGGTTAGATGTTAGATCAAAATGCATGCAAATATGAGAGATTCCCCATAAAATCCATCTATTCAAGCTAAAATTAGGAAATAAATAACAAAACTCAAATAACAATGAAAGAAATCCTAATTAAGCTAATAGTATGATGATCTTAAGGGGGAATTGGTGCCAATGAAGTGTTGCAATTGGCCCTTTCCCAATTACTAATTGCAATGTTTTATTAAATGAGAGAAATGGTCAAATCTCCAAAGAGATTTGAGCATAACCTTGTT
The DNA here is from genome assembly GCA_007115665.2 of Sequoiadendron giganteum. Taxonomy (NCBI): domain Eukaryota; kingdom Viridiplantae; phylum Streptophyta; class Pinopsida; order Cupressales; family Cupressaceae; genus Sequoiadendron; species Sequoiadendron giganteum. The sequence goes on along the minus strand of CM021107.1, from coordinate 3,273,225 downwards.
GCAAAATCTCAAGTATGGTGGATGATTGGATGAAATTGGCAAAATTAGCTCTCAATGTGGAGAGAGTAACTTTGCATATGAGTTGTGGATGAAGATTGAGGAGAAGAGTCTCCAATTTATAGATTCAAATCTTGGAAGAGATAGTGGAAGCAAGCAATGTGGGACAAAAGATAGTCCAATGGCATTGTGCCACTTGTCCAAATGTGATTGGATGAGGAATGTGCAAGTTTTGGCCAATGTGCCAATAAATGCAATTAGGTGGCATTTCAAACTTGAGAAATGACATGTTGAAGAGGGAAAAGGAATGAAGTTAATGTCACTTGGCTCAAGGTCAAGAACATGTAAGAGGCTTTTAATGCCTTGTTGGAAGGACCGAGTCCACTTGGAATTTTTGAATTCAAAAGAGGAATATTACCTTTTTGATGCTTTGTGAGGGAAAATAGGAAAATTAATAAATCAAAGTAATTGATTTATTGTGCAAGTTGCATTCTCTAGAGGATTTTAGTGAGAAGGATTAAGTTAATCATGGATTTGATTAATTTAATGAAGAATTAGGTGATGTGACAATTTAGACTTAGATCTATGAATTGATTTAAGTCAGAAATTGAGAGGAAATGATTCATTAAATAAATGATTTGATTTATTTAATAAAGAAGGAATGTGTTAGATTAAATCAAATAAGGTTTAATTTATTTAATTTAATAATAGGACTTTAGAGATTTTAATTAAATTAAATGATTTATTTAATTAAACAACAATGTAGGGTTAATTAAATTAAACTGATTAATTTAATCAAAGGAGGTGAGAATGACTTAATTAAATGAATAATGATTCATTAGATTAAGAGATAGAATGTGATGAAATACTGAGAATGTGATTTAAGAGGAAACTTTGTTAGTAATCGGGATCAGGTGTGCCAAGACGAGCTTGTACATTTTCCATGTCTACATTTTGCCCCTCTTTGAAGCATTGTACTTGTTGCATTGATTCAAGGAATAAACTGTTGTGATCAAAGTTCAAAATTTCCTGATTTTTAGATGCCCCACTACTGCCCCAACAGAAGGATATTGGTGGATATTGCCCCCATGAGAGATTGGACAAAAATTTTGAATTTTTGGGTGATCTCGCGAAAAAAGATAACAAGGTGCCCAATAGGCTAGAAATGCCCCAGAATGCCCGAAAATGCACTAAAATGCCAGAAGGGATGAAGAATGACCTTCGGTTGGGTGAAAACGGGATCAGGGCAAGAAACCCCCTCCAGAAAGTCAAATTAGGTCAAAAGGAACCCTAATTTTCAAGCTTAAATAGACCCTAAGGGGTCATTTTCAAAACATTTGCACTCCTACCTTTGAAGATTTTGACATTTGAGCTCTGAGTTCTAGACACCATGGCGCAACGAGAGCTTCCCCTACATGTGTCGGAGCGAGTACGAGTATTTCAGTGACCAATTGCTGCAGGACCTACGGTATGTACCCCTATCCCACTTTTTATTTTCTCATTTTACGTGCATTTAATAGCATTTAGGTATAGTCGAGTCGGCATGGTGCGATATTGCGTTGCGGGAGCTCTCCAAACTGGCCCGCACAGTCCTATATAGGGATGTAGGTGCATTGAGCATTGCGTGGCGGAATTTAAGAACTATGGAATTTCAATTTCTTAAGTTAGTCGCCCGCTCAAACAACACTGCGCGGGTCAGGAGCTATCTAACTCCACCGCGCGGTGCACTTTGGAAATATTTGCTATCTAACTCAGCCGCACGACGTAGTTTGGAGACTTCCAAATTGCCCCACCTTTGCAAATAGCACCGCTTTTGCTATTTCAAAAGCAAAAGGTAACACGGACACCATAATTTTTTCATGGAATTGACGCGGTACTTTCCTTGTGCAGGAGACACCCGAGGTTATTCATTCGAGGGAGCACCGATGGCCAGTACTGGAGAGATTGTAGGGCATGCACATATTCCTTCAGGAGCAACTTGGGATGCTAGGTCTATGGTTCATTGCCCATGTCCCCCCCATTCGGGCACACCTGGGTATGATGCACGCTTTGGCCGAGCGGTGGCATAGCGAGGCCACTATCACCCATGACATTGAAGCAAGCATTCCTCCCCTCATCCATATCGTAAATCACCTACTCTCCATGAATAGGTAATCATAGGATATGCCACTTTCTGATTGATATCTTCAATTTGATCTTGTGAGATATCAAATTGTAGTGCTTCTTCAAGAAGTGTTGATGCTTCACTGTCCACACAAAATTCTTCCTCATGACTCACTTCATAGGATGTTTCTAATTCACGACTTATGTATAAGCCTTCTTCATGATTTGTTTCTGATATGTCTTTGCATTTGTCTATATCTTGATCATCCGTACAAATGTTAGGACTAGGAGACTCTTGTACCTTGGTAATGATGTCAAGAGTATGAGACTCTTGTTTTGAATGAAGATCATCTACATGTCCCTCCAAAGAAAGCATCTTATGGGTAGATGGAGGAGTATGTCCTATGTGGATGTGGTCATCTTGTATGGATAGGAGAGTGTCCATTATATCATTGTAGTAGCTTGGAGATGCAAATTCTTGATCTTGAATGATTTCAGAATTGCTTTTGACATGCTTTGGATCAAGTTCTTGACATGGGTCAATTTCAAAGAATGGATTTCTTTCTTGGATATCTTCATTAGGTATAGGAAGATTCTCAAATGTCATGAGGTCAAAGGATGGCCATATGTTTTGGAGAGGATCATTGCTAGACCTTGGCGAAATATGTTCATCATGCTTTGGAGTGAATTCTTGAGATATGTCCTCTAACTCATTAGATGATGTAGAGACATTTTCAACATGATCATTGGTTGAAGGATCTTGATCATCATTTTTAACAATCATGATGGGAATTTGTTGCAAGCTCCGTTGTGGGAGTAAGGCATGTGTTTGCTGCTGAGTCAACAACGCTTGTTGTTGGTCATGTTCTTGTTGTGCCAACAATGCTTGTTGATGGATTGCTTGCAATAATGCCCTGAATTGTGCTTGTTGGGCTGATTGAGCTTGGTGTTGGGCTTGAGCTTGAGCCTGAGCTTGTTGGGCTACTTGAGCTACTTGTGCAATTTGTGCGGCTTTTTGCGCTTGGAGTACCTTTAGGCAGGTAGCTTGTTGTGTTGCTTGAAACATGATGGAGAATGAATTGGCCATGTTGTGCTTTGGCAGTGGTGGCGGTGATGGTGGAATGGGAATGGTGTTGATTGTTGGGGTTGCTTGGATGGTTGCCACCTGCTGTTGTGGTACCGATGGAAAAATGGGATGATTTGGTATGATGTTTTGATTTGGCATGATAGATTGAAATTGAACATGGTTGGGAATCATATTGCCTTGATTTAGGTAACTTTGATTTTGCATGGTGTTACCTTGACTTGAATCAACATATGGAGTTGTCAACATATTGCCTGGATTTGTAATTGTATCTATCCCAAAATTCACCAAGTATGGATTTGAAATGTTTATGTTTGGTAAAGTTGCACATGGCATGTATGCATTTGGTGGGATAATGTTGTTTGGAAAACTCATGCATTGAGTGTTTGGTTGATAGATTTGCAAATTTGGACTTGGATTTAAATCTACCATTGGGAAAGGTGTTCCAAACTTTGGATTGGGCATACTCACATTCATTGTACTTTTGATGTTTGGACATGATGATGATGCCAATTTTGATAATTAATTGGCATTGCGAAACTTGGATAGTTTGGTTGAATTGGATTACTCATGATGGATGGATCAAATTTATATTCCATGTTCCTCTTGTGTTTTGACCTTGTTGCGAGAGTGAAGCTCTAAGGTGTTTAGGACCAATTATGAGATGAAAGATGAAAGGGTGAGTGATATGGGTGTTTGAACTTCTAGGAGCTTTGGATCAATGCTAGAATTTTAGGAGTTGATTTGATTTGATTTTGATTGATGATAGTTTGACTAAGTGTGTTAAGTCAAACAAGATGATGAATTGGCTAAGTGTATTAAGCCAATCAAAGTGAATTTGACTAGGTGTGTTAAGTCAAATGTAATGATGCTTATTTTTCAAAAGTCTAGCATAAGATGTTGCAAAGTTCCAAAGGTTGTTGGTGAGATGGAATTTGATTGATGTTTGAGAGAGGGGTGAAATGATGATTTTGATCCTAGATGACCCTATGAGGACTTACCTACAAGACCAAGGTGATGAAGAACATGCTTTTCCCTAAAGGTAGTTCAAACCAAAAGATCAAAGTTCACATGGAAACCAAATGACTCAAAAGGGACCAAGCACATGTGTGGTTCAATTGTCTTTTATCTTGGTTCAATGAATTTATTTTTATCAAAGACACTTGCTTGATTAAGTTTCAAACTATATATCTAGTGTCCTACTTTCTTTCTCATCCCATAAGGTCCATTGTGTGGAAATCGAGGAAAATAGGGCAAGAGTTCCTTATGTTTAACCTTGTTGAAAACAAATGACGGTAGAATTTGTGCACTTAGAAACCTCTAGGAATATGATTCCTAGGGAAAACAAGATTGTCTAAATTCGTCAAGAGTATTTGTTTCTCACAAGGGGTTTGAAATTTGAAGGTCTTGTGTATGTTTGTTTTCAAATGTTTTCAAGATCAAGCAATGTGTTCTTTTCTTTCAAGCACTTTTACAATCCTAGGATGATGAGGCAATATCTTGTTGGGTTCCCACTTGGATAAATCCAGTTGCGCATACCTTGTGCGAATGGCTAAATGCTTGACCACACTGGCTCCCCTCCATGACACTCACTTATTCGGGTCAGCCAAGCATTAGTACCCATGAATCTCCCATGGCATACCTTCCATTTCTACAACAAGACCCCATGTGTAACATGGGGCAGCTTCAAAGGACATGACCTTTTGCACCAACAAGATAGACAAGGTTTTGGCCTTTTTCTAAACAAAGGGTTCTAATGCAGGCATTTCGTTCATGGGGGATTATCCAACATCGGCGAGAGTCCATTGTTGTCCATCTCATCGGAATAATTCTCATGATATTGGCCTTTGTTCCAATATCCACACTTATATACTGGTTGGAAGTCGCTTGGCTTTAGCGTGTTCCCGGTTGGGTCGTTCCCTTGGGTGATTACTTTTTCCGACAAGGAAGGCCCTCTAAGATAAACAAAAGCAAGCTAACATATCCCATCGTTCACACAACCTTCATTGAAAAACAAAGGGGAGAACCTCTGTAATATATCATGCTCACACTCGCATGCTTTGTTCAATTTTAAGTGCCCAAATTGAAATGTGGAGGCAATCTTTTTAACAACCTAATATTACCAAAATGTTTTTGATTCTCAAGATTGCAATGAAGCATGAGAGAAGCGCATACACATTTTAGATAATATTAACTTGTAAAAAAGATTACAAAACATGGAAAACATTGGTTCATTTTAACCTTTAAAGCAATAATGACTTCTTTTTAAGCACCAAATGAAGTGTGAGTTTGCCTTGTTCAATTGTTAACCTTTAAACAAAATCTAGTGTATTTGTCTAAGGTTCTTTTTATCCCCTTGGAAACTTTTGAAAAGAAATTTGATTGTTCTTTTTAGAGCCCAATGGAAATTTAGTGTCCTAAGATCAATGAACTTATCAAATTCTTTAAAGAGTGTTGAAAAACACTTTAGTGTTTAAAAACACTTTAGTGTTTAAAAACACTTTGTACAAAATGAGCATGAGCATAATGAATCTCCTACTTTGTTTAAAAAAATGAAATTTTCTTGTTCTTTTTAAACCCAAAATAAATCTAGTGTTCTAAGAGCATAAAGGCAATCAAATCCTTAAACTTGGAATTATAATTGCTTCCAAGAGTGTCTAAAGACACTTGATACAACAAAGAAAAAGATGTCATAAGAAGCTTTGTTTTTGTTTTGTCCTCCTTTTTTTGATTTCCTAACCTGGAAAAGTGCTCAAAATATTAGATGAGATCAAGAAGATTGTTAGATAAAAGATTAAGCATATAAACCCTAAAATTTAGACCAAGTTTCATGGTGTTTTGAAATTAGATGAAAGTTTGAAAATTTAAACTCAAGAAAAGTTAAGAAAAACCTAAACCATTAGATAGCTTATAAAATTTTACCCCATTTTAAAAAAAAAAGCTTTGAAAAAGACTAAAAAATGACCAAGATACGGCCATCTTAAGTTCGAGTAAAAAAATAGAAAATCAAAAGCGGCTTTGTTTGAGCTAGGAGCGGCTCTGTTTGAGTTTTTAGCAGCTCAATATAGCGCCGCGCGGCTCTGTTTGCAAAAGCGGCTTTGTTTGACCTGCGTCTACAAAAAAAATGTTAGAAACCACGGAATTTTTTAAAAAACGTGATTTAAATGCTTGAACTACCCTCCTTCTAGCACCAAAATGTGAACCCCAATCTTTTATACCTGCATAAACATGAGAAACAAACACATAATTAGATTAAATATGCAAGTTAAGACAAGGATTCCCCATGAAATCCATTTACAATGTTCAAAATAGGAAAATATGAAGAACAACATGAAAGATAAATGAAATCCTAATTTAAACAAAGCAAACTCTTGATCCCATGGGGGAGTTGGTGCCAATGAGATGTTGCAATTAGTCATTTCCCAACTCCTTAGTTGCAAATGTTGATGATTTGATGAGTGATCCACCTTGATGAAGATTCAATCAAGCTTCATGATAAAAATCTGCATAACCTAGCTAAGAATGTGAAGAAATGGACGAAACTAGATATGCTTGAGAAAGAAGTTGAGTAGAGCAAGTTTACTCAAATTGTAGATGTTTGAATGAGAGGAAGAGTCTCTCATTTATAGATTTCAATCTTGGAAGAATGAGTGAAAATAAGCAATGTGGGATCATTCAACATCCAATGGCCAAGTGCCATTTGTCAAGATGTGAATGGTTGAGGAATGAGCACATTTTGGTCAATGTGCATGATAAATGTCAATTAGATTTAAATTTGAATTTTGAATGTGACATGTGAGAGGGAAAGAGAAATGGAGTTAATGTCACTTGGCTCAATGCACAAGGACGTGTAAGAGGCATTGAATGCCTTGTTGGAAGGACCAAGTCCACTTGGACTTTTTGAATTCAAATGAGGGAATATTCCCTTTTGATGCCTTGTGAGGGAAAATAGAAGAATTAATAAATCAAAATATTTGATTTATTGTGCAACTTGCATTCTCTAGAGGAATTTAGGGATTTGAGATTAATTTAATCAAGGATTTGATTAACTTAATGAAGAATTAGGTGATGTGACAATTTAGACTTAGGTTTATGAATTGATTTAAATCAAATTGAGAGGAAATGATTAATTAAATAAATGATTTTGATTTATTTAACTAAAGGGGATAATGTTAGATTAAATCAAATAATGTTTAATTTATTCAATTTAATAAAATGACTTTAGGGATTTAATTAAATAAGATGAATTATTTAATTAAAGAGGGATTACAGAAATAGTTAAATAAAATTGATTTATTTAATTAATAGGAGATGAAGACTTAATTAGATAAAGTTGATTTATTTAATTAAGAGATAAAGAGTGATGAATTTAATCAAACACAAATGATTCGATTAAATGACTAGTGAAGGAGATGATTAGTAAATTAGGATCCAGTGTGTCGGATTGAATTGTACATTTTCAATGTCTACATTTTGCCCCTCTTTGAAGCAATGTACTTGTTGTATTGATTCAAAGAATAAACTGTTGTCATAAAAGTTCAAAATTTCTCGATTTTTAGATGCCCCACTGTTGCCCCAGCGGAAGGATTATGCTGGTATACTGCCCCCTCAAGAGATCAAGCGGAAATATTCGATTTTCTGATTGAGATCACAATAAAATGTGTGAGGAGTGGTTCTATTGATCAGAGGATGAAAGATAATTTCTTTGATGTAGACAATTCTGATGATGTGTATATAGTCATCGGCCATGGGTAGCCTCGTGTATATTTTGATACAACACACTGATTTTAGATAGAAATGTTAGTAAAGATAGAAGAATAAGAAGAATAAGAGTTAGTTATAATGGTGAATGGTGATTTGCATTGCCAGGAATTAGGATTTTCAAAGGGTCAATTGCGTTATGTTTGATAACACCCATAGGTACAATGCATCAAGGTATAAAGAACCAAGATGGCATGGTACCTAGTGTGATGGACTTTGACTTGACAATCAGATAGGAGTATTCTTGTTCACACTTAGCATGCATACTTCATTCAGGATGTAGTTTAGACATTCTAAACATCTCGGACCAAAACATAGGAAAGCAAGCTTTCCTATGTGGTCAACAAGATACTTAAAATATCCTTCCTACAAACCAAACAAAACATGTATAACTAAGTTATTTTACAAGCGTATCGCACAAGCATAGCAGATAAAAGATAATGATCATTTTCCCATTCCTTTCTCTCTAAACCTGTTTTGTTTAGGCATCATCGAGAGGTCCTTGGAATGAGCAATAAGATAAGTCTAAACAAGACCAAGATAAAGTAAATAAACAAGTTAATGTTCTTTGTACCGCTAGCCAAGACTAATTACTGTGAGGGGTACCTGATGCTTATGTTCATCGCAGGAAAGCTTCATCGTAGGACATGTAGTGATCAGGGTTTTGGTGAGACTGATTGCATGATAAGCTATTGATACTCTGAGTTGACCAACTTGTTTACTTACTAACTTAGACTTTCAAGACTTTGACGATTAAGGTGTTCTCTTCCGAACATGCTAAACTTGCTTCTGAATGACTCACCAAAGGGTGAAAGCGATGATTAATTTTATTATGAGTGATGAAAATTACGGGTGGAAGCGAGATGAGATGGATGCACCATTTTGGATTTTTCAGATATTTTGAGGCTGTTTTTGGTATTTTTGAGATGTTTTGCAAATTTTTTTGGATTTTTCACATTTTTCAATGCTTTTGGTATTTTGAGGTTTATGAATGTTTTTGAATTTTGTGTCTCGGGGGCCAATCAAGGATAGCCTTGCCTACATTTAAGCTGAAAGACGATGTAGTTCGGACTCCAATTGACTTGACTGCTAATGAGATAGATGGGCAAACAGATTGCCATTGCAACGAACGCCTAAAATCCTAAAATGTGAAAAAGATGGACAAATGAATGCCCTTGTGATGGATGCCTAATTAGATGGCAGACAGATGTCATTGCAATAGACGCATAAAATCCTAAAATGTGAAGAAGATGGACAAACGAATGCACCTACAACAGATGCCTAACTAGATGGGCAAATGGATGTCATTGCGATGGATGCCTAAAATCCTAAAATGTGAACAAGATGGACAAATGAATGCCCTTGCGACAGATGCCTAATTAGATGGGCAAGCAGATGTCATTGCGATGGACGCCTAAAATCCTAAAATGTAACCAGATGGAAAAACGAATGCCCCTACGACGGATGCCTAAATAGATAGGCAAACGGATGCCATTGCAACAGATGCCTAACCTAAAATGTAAACTAGATGGGAAAATGGATTGCCAATGCAACAGACGCCTAAAATCCTAAAATGTAAAATAAATGGGCAAACAAATTGCCAATGCGACGGACGCCTAAAATCCTAAAATGTAAAATAAATGGGCAAACAGATTGCCAATGCGACAGACGCCTAAGGACTGACCCTAACTATCTCGGGGGATGATCAAAGATCAACCTTGCCTACATTCAAGCTCAGAGACGTCATAGTTCAACAAGGTGGAAGACTGATAGGACTAAATGATGAACTTCTTTTTGAAGATTTTTTGATATTTCGACATGTTTTTGGATTTTTGATGAATTTTCCGAATGTTTTTTATTTTTTCTGAGTTTTTTTGAATGTTTTTGATTTTTTCATGGATTTTTGAATGTTTTTGAGATTTTTTGCATGATTTTGATGATTTGGATATGGGTATGTGATGACGATATCAGTGCTCTGTTTTGGGATTTTGTTGAAAACCAAGCTTAATGTTGATCAATCGGATTGATGGATTGATAGTTTGACTAAGTGTGTTAAGTCAAACAAAAGTGATAATGCACTTGTAAACTCCAGGAAGTTGTGTTATCCCAGAGTAAACTCATGCAGAAGATGATAGTTTGACTAAGTGTGTTAAGTCAAACAAGGTGATTATGGATTTGATAATTTGGCTAATTGTGTTAAGCCAAACAAGATGATTGTGAACTTGTAAACCCAAGGAAGTTGTGTTATCCTAGAGTAAACTTGTGCACCAAATGATAGTTTGACTAAGTGTGTTAAGTCAAACAAGGTGATAATTGATTGGATTCGATTGATGAAGATTGATGAAGCTTGATTTGGAACAAAATTATTTTGATGATTTGATGTGACACAAATGTACACATTAGATGCAACTGATATGAATTTTTTGGAGTGATGTTCGACGAAAGATAAAGCTTGATAAGGAACATAGTCTCGTCAAAATATGCCATGGGCTAGTGATTTGGATTTTGGATCACAAGTTCTTCGACTAATTTGATTTTGTGTTTGCCAATGTTCGGATCGCCACATAAGTTGGAGGATATAGATCAAGATTTATTCTCGAAGCAAGATGCAAATATCTGCCCCCAGTGTCTAGCATTGTTTGAATGACCATGGGTAAATTCTTAGATGAATGGATATGGATTGTCTTGCGATAAGATAAGGGTGTTCAAATAGAGGAATGCTCATTCAGATAATGCTTTGAGGCTTAGATAACATTAGATAGGATGGGATCAATGAAAATGACCCATGTCAAGGTGTTTACCATAAGCAAGTG
>CM021107.1:3107903-3262367 GCA_007115665.2 Sequoiadendron giganteum | reverse complement strand
TCTCCTGAATTGGTGCACGTAGATGCTCGATTCTACACATGACGCCTATTTGCCAAGTTTTCATCATGGTACTTGTGCAAAGCACCACCAAAATGGTTTTCACTAGAGAACGATTTTTCTCTTTATCGTTTTCAATCCTTTTTCTGAATTTTTTTTGGATTTTTTGTATTTTTTGATTTTTTTTTGTTGTCGCCAAGACACCTGTTTGCCAGGTTTTCATCAAGGTGACCATTTTTTTAGGACATTTTTCTAATTTTTTGTATTTTCTGAGAGATTTTAAGCTGATGTTGAATCACCTGGTACTACTTTCACTGATGTTTCTATCATAATGTGCCATCGATATTCTATTTGAAGAAGTTCCCTTGCCAAGATACGTGCACTTAAATGCAACTTTTGAGATCCCTGATCTATTTTGCTGATACCGGAGTTAACTCTATCTTTGTGCACACATCGCGATAGAGTGCCTTCTAAATCCTTATGATGAAGGGTCGCTGCTAATACATGGTCAATGAGAGACTTGGATATCATGCGTGGAGGCGTGGATGGAGTGTGTTCAGGAATAGTAGATGGGTTGGTTGATAGTTTGGAACCATTGAATCAGAAACATCCTATGAAGTGAGTCATGAGGAAGACTTTTGTGTGGACAGTGAAGCATCAACACTTCTTGAAGAAGCACTACAATCTAATATCTCACAAGATCAAACTGAAGATATCAATCAGAAAGTCATCCCACATGCGGAGGATCCTATCACTTATAAACTTGGATCACTCACCTTTTTAAGGGAAAGCTATCTCATCACTAAAGAAGCTGGCACTTTTGAAGGTCCACAACAGAGCACAAAAGGATTAGCACCTTGTTTCCAAGGTAAATCATATCCTATTGCAAATAAATTTTTTGAGCAGATGAAGTATCAAGGCAGAGGATTAGGCCTACTTTAACAGGGTATCTTGGAACCAGTGCAGATTTTTGGCAATCCTAAGCGTCAAGGCCTTGGTTATTCAAGAATCAAGGGATCTCAACATATTAGGGATACTTCTAGAAAACTGGGGGTAACTTCATGTCAAGCAAATGTCAACATAGAGAGCATGAAGGATCCTTATGATGAAACCAATGCCAATACTACAACCCGCCATGTCATGAATCTTCATCCACCCATCACCCCATCAACAAATTGGGACCAACGTCAAAAGAAAGACTTGAATCAAAGCATGAAGAATGACATCAAGGAAAAAGAAGCTAAAAAGCATATCGAACAAATCAAATACATATGGATACCAAAGAATACAAAGAAATATTATCCCTATCAAACTCCATCAATCAAAGAAACTATGGGGCAAAATAAAAAAGGGAAAAGTATCCATCAAAGATGTCCACAAAGGAAAAAGTAGGATTCTCAAGCGACATACAAAGTGTATCAAGAAGTTGGTCCTAATTTCATGCACACCTTCATATCCACCCATCATTGCTCATCTTCCCAGGTTTGGAGAGTCAAAGGTTCCAAACTGTCAACCAACCCATCTACTATTCCTGAACACACTCCATCCATGCCTCCACACATGATATCCAAGTCTCACATTGACCATGTATTAGTAGTGAACCTTCATCATAAGGATTCAGAAGGCACTCTATCGCAATGTGTGCACAAAGATAGAGTTAACTCCGGTATCAGCAAAACAGATCAGGGATCTCAAAAGTTGCATTCAAGTGCACATATCTTGGCAAGGGAACTTCTTCAAACAGGATATCGATGGCACGTTATGACAGAAACATCAGTGAAAGCAGTACCAGGTGATTCAACATCAGCTTAAAATCTCTTAAAAAATACAAAAAATCAAAAAAATATCCTAAACAAATGGTCACCTTGATGAAAACCTGGCAAACAGGCATCTTGGTGACAACAAAAAAATAATCAAAAAATACAAAAAATCCAAAAAAAAATCGGAAAAAGGATTGAAAACAGTAAAGAGAAAAATCATCCTCTAGTGAAAACCATTTCGTTGGTGCTTTGGACAAGTATCATGATGAAAACCTGGAAAATAGGTGTCATGTGTAGAATCGAGCATCTACGTGTGCTAGTTCAGGAGAAAGCATCTTATCGCATCCATACTAAACACGACATTCCATCCATATCATTCATTTATCTAGGAACCACTTATCCAATCCATTTTCATATATTTGCATCCATCTTCTACCTTATCTAGATCTTGTTTGGCTTAACACAATTAGCCAAATTATCAAATCCATACTCACCTTGTTTGACTTAACACTTAGTCAAACTATCATCTTCTGCACGAGTTTACTCTGGGATAACACAACTTCCTGGAGTTTACAAGTGCATTATCACTTTTGTTTGACTTAACACACTTAGTCAAACTATCAACCCATCAATCCGATTGATCAACATTAAGCTTGGTTTTGAACAAAATCACAAAATAGAGCATTGTTATCGTCATCACATATCCATATCCAAATCATCAAAATCATGCAAAAAATCTCAAAAACATTCAAAAATCCATGAAAAAATCAAAAACATTCAAAAAAACTTAGAAAAAATCAAAAACATTCAGAAAATTCATCAAAAATCCAAAAACATGTCGAAATATTAGAAAATCTTCAAAAAGAAGTTCATCGTTTAGTCTTGTCAGTCTTTCACCTTATCGAACTACAACATCTCTGAGCTTGAACGTAGGCAAGGTTGATCTTTGATCATTCCCCAAGATAGTTAGGGTCAGTCCTTAGGTGTCCCTCGCATTGGCAATCTGTTTGCCCATTTATTTTACATTTTAGGATTTTAGGCATCTGTCGCATTGGCAATCTATTTGCCCATTTATTTTACATTTTAGGATTTTAGGCATCTGTCGCATTGGCAATCCGTTTTCCCATCTAGTTTACATTCTAGGTTAGGTGTCTATCGTAATGGCATCTGTTTGCCCATCTATTTACGCATCCATCGCAGGGGCATTCATTTGTCCATCTGGTTACATTTTAGGATTTTAGGCATCCGTCGTAATGACATCCGCTTGCCCATCTAATTAGGAATCCATTGCAGGGGCATTCGTTTGTCCATCTTGTTCACATTTTAGGATTTTAGGCATCCATCAGAATGACATCCATCTGCCCAACTAGTTAGGCGTCCATTGTAGGGGCATTTGTTTGTCCATATTCTTTACATTTTAGGATTTTAGGCATCTATCACAATGACATCCATCTACCATCTAATTAGGCGTCTGTCGCAGGGGCATTCGTTTGTCCATCTTTTTCACATTTTAGGATTTTAGGCATTCATCGCAATGGCAATCCGTTTGCCCATCTATCTCATTAGCAGTCAAGTCAATTGGAGTTCAAACTACATCATCTCTGAGCTTAAACATAGGCAAGGCCATCCTTGATTGGCCCCTGAGACACAAAATTCAAAAACATTCATAAACCTCAAAATACCAAAAATATTGAAAAATATGAAAAATCCAAAAACATTTGCAAAACATCTCAAAAATACCAAAAACAACCTCAAAATATCTGAAAAATCCAAAATGGTGCATCCATCTCATCTCGCTTTCACTCGTAATTTTCATCACTCATAATAAAATCAATTGTCGCTTTCACCCTTTGGTGAGTCATTCAGAAGCAAGTCTAGCACGTTCGGAAGAGAACACCTTAATCGTCAAAGTCTCGAAAGTCTAAGTCAGTAAGTCAGCAAGTTGGTCAACTCAGAGTATCAATAGCTATTCATCCAATTAGTCCCATCAAAACCCTGATCACTACATGTCCTAGGATGAAGCTTTCCTGTGATGGACATAAGCATCAAGTACCCCTCACAGTAGTTAGTCTTGGCTAGCGATACGAAGAACATTAGCTTGTTTGATTAATTTGTCTTGGTTTTTGTGACTTATAGTATTTTGTGTTCATTCCAAGGACCTCTCAATGATGCCTAAACAAAACAGGTTTAGAGAGAAAGGACTGGGGCAATGATCATTATCTTTTTTATCTACTATGATTGTGGGATATGCTTGTAAAATAACTTGGTTGTGCATGTTTTATTTTGTTTGTAGGGAGGATATTTTAGGTATCTTGTTGACCACATATGAAAGCTTGCTTTCCTATGTTTTGGCCTGAGATGTTTAGAATGTCTAAACTACATTCTGAATGAAGTATGCATGCTAAGTGTGAACAAGAATACTCCTATCTAATTGTCAAGTCAAATTCCATCACACTAGGTACCACACCATCCTGGTTCTTTATACCTCGATGCATTGTACCTATGGGTGTTATCAAACATAACGCAATTGACCCTTTGAAAATCCCAATTCCTGGCAATACAAATCACCATTCACCATTCTAACTAACTCTTATTCTTCTTATTCTTCTATCTTTACTAACATTTCTATCTAAAATCAGTGTGTTGTATCAAAATATACATGAGGCTACCCATGGCTGATGACTATATACACATCATCAGAATTGTCTACATCAAAGAAATTATCTTTCATCCTCTGATCAATAGAACCACTCCTCACACATTTTATTGTGATCTCAATCAGAAAATCGAATATTTCCGCTTGATCTCTTGAGGGGGCAGTATACCAGCATAATCCTTCTGCTGGGGCAACAGTGGGGCATCTAAAAATCAAGAAATTTGAACTTTTGCCACAGCAGTTTATTCTTTGAATCAATGCAACAAGTACATTGCTTCAAAGAGGGGCAAAATGTAGACATTGAAAATGTACAATTCGATTCGACACACTGGATCCTGATTTACTAATCATCTCCTTCGCTAGTCATTTAATCGAATAATCTGTGTTTGATTACATTCATCACTCTTCATCTCTTAATTAAATAAATCAACTTTATCTAATTAAGTCATCATCTCCTGTTAATTAAATAAATCAATTTTATTTAATTATTTCTGTAATCCCTCTTTAATTAAATAATTCATCTTATTTAATTAAATCCCTAAAGTCCTTTTATTAAATTGAATAAATTAAACATTATTTGATTTAATCTAACATTATCCCCTTTAGTTAAATAAATCAAAATCATTTATTTAATTAATCATTTCCTCTCAATTTGATTTAAATCAATTCATAAACCTAAGTCTAAATTGTTGCATCACCTAATTCTTCATTAAGTTAATCAAATCCTTGATTAAATTAATCTCAAATCCCTAAATTCCTCTAGATAATGCAAGTTGCACAATAAATCAAATACTTCGATTTATTAATTCTTCTATTTTCCCTCACAAGGCATCAAAAGGGAATATTCTCTCATTTGAATTCAAAAAGTCCAAGTGGACTTGGTCCTTCCAACAAGGAATTCAATGCCTCTTACATGTCCTTGTGCTTTGAGCCAAGTGACATTGACTCCATTTCTCTTTCCCTCTCACATGTCACATTCAAAATTCAAATTTAAATCTCATGGCATTTATTATGCACATTGACCAAAATGTGCTCATTCCTCAACCATTCACATCTTGACAAATGGCACTTGGCCATTGGATGTTGAATGATCCCACATTGCTTATTTTCACTCATTCTTCCAAGATTGAAATCTATAAATGAGAGACTCTTCCTCTCATTCAAACATCCACAATTTGAGTAAACTTGCTATACTCAACTTCTTTCTCAAGCATATCTAGTTTCATCCATTTCTTCACATTCTTAGCTAGGTTATGCAGATTTTTATCATGAAGCTTGATTGAATCTTCATCAAGGTGGATCACTCATCAAATCATCAACATTTGCAACTAAGGAGTTGGGAAAGGGCTAATTGCAACATCTCATTGGCACCAACTCCCCCATGGGATCAAGAGTTTTCTTTGTTTAGATTAGGATTTCATTTATCTTTCATGTTGTTCTTCATATTTTCCTATTTTGAGCATTGTAAATGGATTACATGGGGAATCCTTGTCTTAACTTTCATATTTAATCTAATTATGTGTTTGTTTCTCATGTTTATGCAGGTATAAGAGATTGGAGTTCACAACACCAACTGATGCCAATTGAGCCACCAACATATTGAATACTTCTAGGTGGTTTTTGATTCATCCACCCTCCGTCATTCTCAAAGAATACATTTTTTGTTGGAGTAGGCTTCCAGGAACGTCTTTAAACCAAAGCAACACCTTCAGAAAAGAGAGAAGCAACACACAGAGAGGCTATTTCACCAAAAGTTAAAAAAGAATGAATTGAGATGAAAAATAATGTACAAAGCATGCCTTATAAAGGAATGAGAAGGTCAGTGTAGGAAGGTAACCAACATAAAAAAATAAATTAAAATACAATTACTAATTATTAAATGCATAACCACCCCTAAGTTATCTTAAGAGAATGTGACTCTCTGATAGAGATAAATGCCTGCAAACAAAAATCTTGCTTCACTTGGTCTATAAGATATGTTTTGCAGATCGTATGGAACCTCTTAGAAGAATTTGAAAGTTATCATATCTCACATATATATAGAGAAGATAATAGCCTTGCAGGCTATTTAGCAAATATGGCTTGTGATAAAAATGACTTATTCCTATTGGATAATAATCAAGTTCTAGAGGATTTCCCACATTTGAAAGAAATTATAGCTAGAGAAAGTTCTCCCTAATTTCATTTAGTGAAGGAACAGGGCAATCATTTCCTACAAGATATCTAAGTGAGGTTGCACTAATATTTTTGGTATTGAAAGGGTATACAATTTCTCATTTGTCTTCAAGATATTGTCCACCATGGTTGTGACAAGGAAAAGTTAGTAGTGAGGTGGAATTGAAAGATATGATACAAGGGATTACACTGTAATGATGCTTGTTTATATCACATGGGTGTTTACGTTAGCTTCAAAGGAAATTCAGATATCATCTAATGAGCTCATATATTCCACCTAGGTCACATCACTTCATTCTCCATTCTAGCCTAACATTTTTTATGTCCTTCAAGTACATTGTAATCGTGGTTTGAAGTGTGTATTTTTGCATCAAATATTTTGGCCTTTGTTCTACACGAGCCAACATTTAAGTGAAAGAGATTTATTTTAATGCTAAGTACCCTATAGTCTTGTTCATCATGACAATACAATATGTCATTGGTGAAAGATGGTAATAAAAAGGCATTCAAAAATTCATTTTGTACAACAAAATTTCAGAAGGAGGGCTCTAGAAAGAATTATTAGTTGCAACAACTAGGAAGTCAAAGAATGATATTAAGAAGGTGGCCAAATGGCTTTCAGACCATGGAATCGTAGGGTTTCCTTACCAGTCAAGCTATAGGAAAATCCAATTGAGGAGTATGTGGCTCAAGATGCTCTCAAATAGATGTTTAAAGTGGACGGTGCTAGAGTGGAGGACTCCATTTGAATTGTTTTGGGTATTGATGTTACTAGCCCGCGAGCTTGATGCCTCCTCTTCCCATATTAGGTGATATCCATATTCCTCTTGAATGCTCTAGATTTGGTTCAATATTTGAGTGAAATTGAGGAACTCACTAGAAAGTTTGTCAATCTTCAGTTCTTGTTGGATAATGCCATACTTAGAGCAATGCAACAATACAATATCTTTAATGGGGAAGGGTATATCAGTGGTTTATTTCCCAAGGATTTTTTGCAATCTCACCAGGTTTTTGAGGAAATATTTGATGCCATTATGTTGGCCCTCTAGTACAAGAATGATAACATTCTCATGCAAGAATTGAGGAAGAACCATCAGTTTGTCTGCCCTGTGTTGGAGATTGAAATTAAAGAAAAGTATTATGCTTTGGATTTTCTCTTCCAGTGGGTAACATACTTCAGTTGGATCTGTAGCTTAGGGTAGATTCTCTAGTTTGTGGCCCAGAATATGTACAATCTGCACACAATGTTTATCCTGCAATTAGCTATCATATGAATCCAAAAAATACCAATGCAACATTGGTTCGACACATGTAGGTCTCGAGTGCTTCGAATGGAGGGAGACGATTGTTTGAAAGAGGATTGCAGCTGATAGAGGGTTTGGAATTACAAGATGAAAATTCAATAATTCATGGGGATTCCATGACACAGTAGCTTAGTTTTTTGGGTTTTCTGTAGTATGTGGGATTTTTGCTTAAAAATATAGCATATCTATTTTCTGTAAGGGTTTAGTCATGATAATCTTTGGGTAGTAGTATGGTTTGATATATAATTGCATAAGTAGTTATTGGATGGTAGTTTAACGAGTTGTACTGGAAAACTATGTTGAATTTTGGATAATTAGCATGCTTAGCTATATCTTAGAATTTGAACTCTGCAAATATATAAACTTCTTATTCTATATAATATATAAATATACAGGCTCTTGCCTTTCGCCTAAAAAATAAATTAAGAGAATGTGAATGGTAAAAACCATTCACACTAACACCTCCACTTAAGTGCAACTTAGGGAAAGTAAAAATGCAAAATGAGATGTAAGATGGGTCTCGACAACAAGGCCATGTTAGGTACCTAGATGCACAACTACAATGAAAAAATAAATCTCACAACCAAAGAAAAGGAGAAAAACCCTGTGCAAAAAAACCCCTCTCCAAAAGAGAGAAAATATAAAAAAAAGGAAAATAAGGAATGATGATTAATCAAGACCCCCCAAGGACAAATTCATTCACCTTGAGCATTGATCTCAGTAAAAGATAGAAAGGAGATAACAAAGGTTTAGTGAATATTTCTGCAACCTATTGATCCGTAGGAAAATACTCCAAACTCATAACATAACACCCTCCTGAATGAGTTTTTGAATGAAGTGCATGTGGATCTCAATATGTTTAGAACACTAATGTTCCACTGGCTTGCGAGAAATATGTTTAGCACTTTGATTATCACACCAAAGAGTAGTGGGATGATCAACAAGAAATCCAAACTCAACCATCAACTGTCAAAGCCACAAAACCTCCTTCCCAGCCAAAACAACACCTTAATACTCAACCTTAGTTGATGATAATGCAATAGAATTTTTCTTATTGCAAGACCATGCAATCAGACCAGAACCAAGACAAAAGACAAAGCCAAAAGCAGACTTTTGATCATCAAAATCACTAGCCCAATTGGAGTTAGTGAAGCACACAATCTAAGTATCACTTCATGTGTAATGAATTCCAAACTGAGTAGTGCCCTGAATGTACTACAGGATATGTTTGGCTACCTTTGAATGAATCTCATGAGGATCTTGAGAGAAATGAGAGACAAGACCAACTACAAAGGAAATATTAGGACAACTATGTGTTAAGTAAAAAAAGGCTGCCAACCAACTATTGATACAATGTAGCATCCACTGACGAAGTACTGCAACTGGAAGACAACACAACACCTGACTGAAAAGGAGTAGGGATTGGATTGCAATCAACCATCCCAAATCTCTGAAGCAAATCAAAAGCATAATTTTTCTGGAAAATAGAAATACCTACAGAAGACTAATGAATCTAAAGACCAAGGAAGAAATGCAAAGGACCAAGGTCAGTCATATCAAAACACTCCATCAAAGCTCTTTGAGTATCCTCAATCATGACAGGAGAACTCTCAATGAGAATCAAGGCATCCACATAGAGAACAAGAATCATAAGAACCCATTCATTCCTATGAATTTAAACTGTAGGGTCAGAGTGACATCTAGTGAATCTAGAAGCAAGCCAAAAACTATCCATCTTCTCATACCAAGCTTGAGGGGATTTTTTGAGACCAAACAATGAATGAAAAAGCCTACAAATAAGTGAAGGGTCCTGCATAAAGCCTGGGTGTTGCTCCATATAAATCTCCTAAAGATCACCATGTAGGAAATCACTCTTCGCATTCATCTGATACATTGAACAACCCTTAGATGTAGCAATAGAATGTAAAAGATGAATGGAATCCATCTTGGTGATAGGAGAAAAGGTATTTGAATATTCAATGCCCTCAACCTGAGAAAACCCCTTAGCCACAATATGAGCCTTGTACTTATCAATCGAACCATCAGCTGCAAACTTGGTGTGATACACCCACTTGCATTGAACCAACTTTCTTCCCTTAGGAAGAGGAACAGGATCTCAAGTATGATTCTTCATCAAAGAAGAATATTCCTTAACCATAGCACTGTCCTACTCTAGAACACCTGAAGCATTCAAAAACTTTTAAGGATCAGTAGAAACTCTATGAATCAAAATACTGGTACCTAAAATCTGAGAATGAGTGCGGCGAAAAATTATGGGATCACCTACATGAGAACCAATCTCCTTAAGAAGAGTGTGAGCCCAAAGAGTCTGTGTGGATATAGGCTCAAGAGAAGATGGATTTATGTCAACAAAATATCAATACCATCATTAGGAGCATCAAGAACATCATCATCATCATCAATAGGAAACAAAACATCCTTTGAAGAACTAGGAAGAAGGGATGTAGAGGCTTGTGATGGAGAATCCTTTGAAATGAAGGACTCATCAAAATGAACATCATGATGAAAAGGCACCTCTTGAGTGACGGGCTCAAACAAGCGATAACCCTTCACATCGTCACAGTAGCCAATGAAGATGAACTGCTGACTCTTCTTCTCCATTGCTTTCCACCCACCTATTGGAATGAATGTCCATGCATCACTGGAAAATATTTTGAATTAGGAGACCTTAGGCTTGACATGAGACCAAGCCTCCTCAGGAGTCATATTCTACACTGCCTTGTGAGGCATACGGTTCTGAATGTGGTTGGCACAATTGACAACCTCTGCCCAAAAGGTTGGAGCCATGGACCTAGAATGAATCATACAATTGGCCATCTCTCGTAATGTTCTTCTCTTTGGATCGATCACACCATTCTAGTGAGGAATGTATGGCATTGTGTGTTGATGAAGAATACCTCGAGCACTGCAAAAGTCCTGGAACACCCGATTGACATACTCCCCCCATTATCTGTGTGAAAATTTTGAAGGGAATGTCCTAAATACTTCTCCACATATGCAAGGAAGGTCATGAAGAAAAAAAGAGCCTCATTCTTGTACTTCAAAAATTACTCCCAAGTGCAGCAGGAGAAGTCATCAATGAAGGTGAGAACATACTTGGCCGCTGAAAATTAAGGAGTGGGAAATGACATAAGATCACTATACAACAATTCAAGGGGTGTCAAAGCACGTGTAGCCATACCTTTTGGAAATGGATCTTAATGATTTTTTCCAAGTACACAACTTGGGCAAACCCCATCAGAAAAAGAGATCTAAGGAAGACCAATCACCAAGTTCTGTGTGCTCATCTGTTGGAGATATCTATAATTCAAGTGCCCAAAATTCTCATGGCAAAGCTTACTCACTGAATCTACATGAGCAATAAAGGATGATCCTCATGAAGGCTCAAATCCATGAAACTTATACAAACAGGACCTATGATCAACTACACTAGTAGTAACAACCTTATCAAGATTCTCTAACTCTCAAATAGTTATATCACTGGGAGAGAATGCAACAAGACTTCCATAACCATGCTAAAAAATATGATAAATGGAGAGTAGATTCTATGAAATATCAGGAACAAGAAAAACATCATCAATGGAACCATCCTGCATATAAACTAATCATGTCCTTAAAACTAGAATTTGAGAAGAGTCCCCAACTACAATGTGAGTAGTATGACTATTAGAGAGAGAATCAAGAAGATCCACATCATGAGTCATGTTATGTGAAGCACCAAAATCAAGAATCCAATTGTCATGGGTAGAGGAAAAACCTCTTGCTGCAAGGGCTTGACCGTTTCCCAAGGAAGAAGACTTAGGAATGGAAATGTTATTCTTCCTCATAACTTCCTCTTATGTTGTGAGCCTCACAAAAAAATGTGCATCATTATGCCCTAACTTTCCACAAAAGGAACAATTATCCTTCTTTTTAGACTTAGAAGATGATTCTCTTGAGTTAGAAGAAGGAGGAGGTGTAGTCTTCTAATCATTCTTCTCCTTATGCTTGGAGGGATGCTCACCACCTGGAGGAGAATCTATCTTAGGCTTCTTCTTATTCTTACCCTTGCCCTTGGAATATTGAGCCATCAAGGCATGACTCTTAGAAAGAGCATCCATCTAGATCAACTTGGTTTTCTCCCTGGCCAGTCGATCACAAAACACCTCAAAAAAAGGCATCTGATAAGCATCTCCCATAACATCCATGGTAGAATAGAAGGTGGAAGAAAATACTTTAAATGCACCATACAAATTAGACAAGATCAAGAAGATACACTCTTTATCTATTTTTTCATGACCACAACCTTTCAACTATGAAAAAATCAACTTGAACTATGCAAGGAAGTCCTGAATAGTGGGAAAGGAATCTAGAGAGAGAGAAGTGAGATCAGTTTTGAGCTACAAGATCCTGAACTGATTGACCTTCCCATACAACTTAGTAAGCTTATCCCACACTTCTTTAGTTCTTGTACACTATCTAATATGAAACAACAAATTATCAAAAAAGTGGAGGCCTATGATTCCTTTCACCTCACCCATTTTTTTGTGATGGGAAAAAGTCTCAAATTCCTTAGTGAACTTGAGTTTTTCAACATCTAACATTTTCCAAAGATCCCAAGATTGCAACAATTGTGTCATCTTTAGTTTCCATGTGTGATAGTTGTGTGGAGTGAGTAGTTCAATCTTCGATTATGACATGATGTACAAATGAACACAAAGAGACCAATATGCTACTTATACCCCCATAATGGATAAAAACAACAATGTGCAATCCCCCAAAAAATAAAATTTTCCAAAGAAACACTAGATTGAAGTAAAATATTGGTAATAGATGGAAAAAATTCAAGCTACATCAATAGATGGGAAAATGATGAAAATTTCAATAACTTACTAGGATCAAGCTCCTAGTCCCACCATGCCACAACAAGATTGTTCACAAGACCATAAGCTTAGAGCTGTATATAAACTATAGAGAAATCTCTCACCTAGAGAATGTGGGATAATTTCTCCCTTTTAAGGAAAATTCTGCACAAAATCACTAAAGGATGCCACCAAACTCTCCATGCCACCTCTACTAGTTTCTCCACGTAGGATGAAGGAACGAGTTGCCACCTCTCTACAAGTAGAACAAATTGATCCTTCCACCAATGAGAGCACCAATATCTCCATGTGAGACTTAGCTCATTTAATAGATAAAGCGCAAGGCAATAAAAATATTATTTATGATCGATTTCTCACCAATGTGAGATAATTTTTCATAGCCAAGTTAAAAAAATAGTGAATTTTTTTTTGCAAGCCGAGAAAGAAGGAAACCCTAAATGAAATTTTAGGATCTTCACCCAACAAAATCTTACACTCATCAAACCACAAATTCTTGATAATCAGATGTTGGAGGCTACAAAAGAAATTATGGTTTCCTTCGGTGCAAAAAAGGAACCTCTATCACATGATATCACACCTCTGGATTCACAATTGGCCTCCAAATTGATGAAGCATGGGTTAGATGGAGCCCATGCAATGAATTGGGTTACAAATAATCTCTTTGTGGATGAAAATCACCTTCTCTATAGGATTAAATTAGTTTTTATAGTGAAAAACTATGGCCTCCACAATATCTTCAAATGCTACCCTTAATCGCCTCACAATCCATGAAAATTCCAAGAGCAGCTTCATGCAGGGTGTAACATGAGGGCTCTACAATGCAACAAACAAGCTACCCATGATACCACCAGCTAGCTATAAGTAAACACACCCAACAAAAGAATGATGCCAAATGCCTTTGAAAACTCACACCTAGCAAAGAAATGACAATAATGGCAACTTTAAAATTTAATAAATTTCAAATGACAAAAATTTCATCTCACACATCTCTGGAAAATATTCTCAATGAAAGGGGGTTGTAGATGAATGCACTGATACCATGTTGGAGCAGGCATCCAAGAATGTTTTTAGACCAAAGGAACACCTTCACAAAAGAGAGAAGCAATACACGAAGAGGCTATTTCACCAGAAGTGAAAAAATAATGAATTGAGATGAAAATAATGTACAAAAAATTCATTATAAAGGCATGAGAAGGTCAGTGTGGGAAGGTAACCAACATAAAAAATAAATTAAAATACAGTTGCTAACTATTAAATGCATAAGCACCCCTAAGTTAACTTAAGAGAATGTGAATGGTAAAAATCATTCACTCTAACAATTTCTTCCTCAAGAAAATTGTGTTCACTAAAGATTTGGCTTTGATACATCTCACCAAGCTTCTTCCATAGTTTTGGTGTACAGGTCTCTTCATGGAAATTGATTAAAATAAAGTTTTTCAAGCATAATCTGATAAGACCCTTGGCTTTACGATCCATAACATCATATTGAGCAGCTTGAGTAGGATCTATAGGCCTTGAAACATTCTCATCAATAGCATCCCATAAATCTTGATCTGTCAAGAGATCCTCCATCTTCAGCTTCCACATTCCAAAATTATTTCTAGAAAATTTATCCACCTCTATTCTCCCTGATGAACTTTCCATTTGAAAGTTCCTGCAACAAGATCACAAAGTGTCTTCTACACAAGCTCCCACTCAAATTTATATTAGATCAAAAAACCCAACAACCCACAACTAAAACTATGGATATTAAATATATCCCATGCTCCCTTCGGGTTGTTTTGATGTTTTGCTCAGCTTCCAACCGTGCCTGATGATTTTAAAGTCTCCATGCCAGCTTTTCGATGGTTTTGACTCACTGTCGCCACATGTCATCCAATCACTCATTGAAGGGGAGCTTCCCTTCCCTTCTCCTCCGAGCCCCAATCTACCCCCATGTGTCAATAGATCAGACATGTTGAGCCTACTTTCCTATGCCTCTTTTTTAGGCACCGATCACATGACACATAGCCTTCACCCATGCAAATTTTTGGAAAATCCCTCAAGCAGTGTCGATAGTAGTAATGCTACCACATGTCTTCTCATCACAACATTTTATCAAAGGATGGGGAGGATGAACCACGGGCTATGAAATTCTGCCACATATCCATTCGGTGGGTCTTCATTAAACGACGGAGTGGCACAAATGCAAAGGTGCCATATGCTACCATGTTTTCTAACTACCTTCACAAGGAGGTGATACTTGTTTGCACAGGGTAAGCCAGGACCACTACCAACATTTGCAGAGAATGCATCTGGCTCAAAACTAACTGGGTTCATGCTTAGGAATCTTTATGTTACAACGGTCGTGGTGAGTCATTGTTGTGAAACATCATCACTCACACTTGGGAATATTTTATGTTACAGGATTTCAAGTGGTGGAGGCCTTTGGCTATATATGCTACTTCTTTCATTCATAAAATGAGTTTGGAATACCTACAAAATAATTAGGAAGACACCAGGCCTTTTGTTTTGTTAGATAATTGTAAAGACTCACAGACTGTGCCCTTGTAATTTGGCCTCTCTATTTCTTAGCTATTTGAAAACATTATACTATGTTGTTACTGAATAGTTTGTCTGCAACTTCAATTATTTGAATAGAATGCTAATTTAGAACCATGTCTCTGACTCTTTCTTTTTAGTAATGCTCTATGAAAATTAATTTATGTTATGAAATGAATTATTCAGGTCTTTCCCTTTGATGTTTGTTATTTCAGGACATAACAAATTGCTGAACAGACCCTTAAATCGTATCCAAAAGGTAGATTTATTGTTCCTTACATCTAAACCTTGGCACATCACCCTAGTTAGATCTTTTATTTTTATGTCTGCTTCCTTTTCCCATTCAAAACCCTAGTTATAGAAGAATCTGACTTCTTTAAAATCCATAGGTTACTCAGTTTAGTGCAATAGGTCCCCCCTTAACTAAGTTTCCCACAAAGGGCTATTACCTTGTCAATTTTTGACATCAATAGTTTTTATTTTTCCTAGCACGCCCGGTGGGACCTTCTAAATGTGCTTAAACCTTGAGCAAGTATATGAGCCATCGACCTATCATAAGATCCCAAACAAAAAATAACCCTTGTTTGTTGTTACCACCACTAGGAACAGTACCAACTAGAACCCATAATGTGAACAGTCTGAATCCTCCACCAACCATGTTACCTAACCAAAATTATGTGGCATGGGATGTCAGAAATCCCCTTATAGCCCCAGTTGCACCTACCTTTTGGGCCCCTATCCTAGTCTCTTCTCTTAAAGTTATTCCTAAGTTTACTAGAGATGGCTCAAGGACACCATCCGAACATCTACAAGATGTGGTAGACATATGTTTGGTGCACTGGGTAATGGATCATAACATAGCACTGAGGTTGCTCACAACTTCTTTCAAAGGAAAAGCATTAGATTGGTATTGCACTCTACTGGCTAACTCTATCAACACTTGGGATCAACTTAGGGATCCCTTTTATGAAAGACTCTCAAATGACAAAGATAGGTCTTTCCAACATCACCAACTAGAGATCATCAAGCAGGCTCCATATGACGATCTAACTGACTTCAACACTCAGTTCCAAATAACTTGGAATATAATTTAGGCTATAATATTCCTACCGCTTGACTTGGCATTCATGTTCTACCTAAATTCCATCAATGTTGACATCTTGATGACGATCTAGTCACTGGGGGGAACTACTCTACTAGATGCATATAGCATTACAATTAAAGCTAAGAACAATCTAATAGATGCTAGAAAGTTGTCACCTCAACCCATCATGCCTATATTCCTCAAGCTACTAGTTCACACCCTAGTGACACCGTCTACCACTAAAGCTACTCCTCCTTAATCCATGTACATATACGCGAGCGTACCATAGAATGTCACATTCTATGCCTTGAAGGACAAGATGAGTGACATAAAGGAAATGTTGTAGGCCATGGCCAACAAGATAACTGTCATCGAGCACAACCAGGCTGCTCCTCCAAAGCTGACCTATTAGAATAATTAGGGTGGAAAATCCTCTTACCAATAGAACCAGCTCAAAGGAAGCACTCGCACAAATGCTCAAGCGCAAACAACAAATCAAATAGTATCGGTACCCACTCCATTGCAGAATGCCAACCTAAGCTCAAAAAAGAGCTAACTGTGAGGAAAAAAAATTGGTTGATGACGACAACCCCTGGTGTTTCCCTTGCAGCGATTCACATATGCCCTAAAACTTCATGTGCAACAATCTACAATAAAAGGTGGAGAAGCGGTGCAACCAAGGCACAACGTCGAACAATGGGGTTTAGGTATATGCCTCTCCACAAATGAAGAATCTGGTACTCACCACTCAAATGTAAGGGATATCTCTAGAACAAGAGAATGATATATCTCCTTACCACACCCTTTTCTCATGGATTGAAGGAGAGGAAGCAGTGTTCACAATCGAGACACCCACTTCATAAATCTTGCAATTAGCCAGTCCACAGCCTAAAGGTGCTCCCAGTCACAAACCCAGTGCCTCCACAATAGTACCACAATATCCGCCGCAAAGGGAGATTATAACAACAAGAGATAAGGAGCAGAAGCGTCCAAATCTACCACTGTTTGATGTGGTGGAACAATTTTAAAAATCATCCACTAATGTGTCCCTATGGGATATCTTAGCTATTCTAGAGCAGAAGACATTTCTACAGAGGGTTGTTTGAGAAGACCCGATCACAAAACCAAAGGAGCAATCACTTCAAGGGGAGGCTATTGATCAATCACCTACAACAAAAGTTCTCGTGAATACTACAAAAGAGGCCTCTACTGAGAAAAAAGAGGAAGAATCTACAATCAAATTCGGTGAAGGTAAACCAAAACCAAAGCCATTTTTCCTAACCCTTATTATGGGTAATAAATTACTGCATAGCGCCAACACCACAATCATGCATAATAAAATAGCTAAAGCCCTAGGACTAATATATGAACCTTTGAATAGTTATGCAATTAGATGGAAATATGGTTAGTTCTTCGGGGATCATTAAGGACCTTCCATTAACTTTGTTTTCCTGCCCCAATACCACGGTCAAGAAGGATATCGTGATCATTGATGTTCCTCCAATATTCAGCCTATGCATATCCAGGGAATTCACTTCTAAACTAGGTGGATACCTTTCCTTATATTGGTCACACCTGATTATAAGGACCAAACATGGATCCAAAATGAAGCCGGTGTCTAAACCTTTGCATTCAGAACATGTTGCAAATGAAGATAAGATAGTCTTTGAGCATACTCACACCTCCATCACCAAGGAGGAGATGTATTGCACTAAGATTCTAGAAGATGAGGAAATAATCAGAGATCGGGCCAATCAAGAGGAGGTTCTCCTAAGTGAATTCATTGATAAAGATCCCTTTAGCAATTATCATGCCACTGGACTAGGGACTTATATCATTTATGACGAAGACCAAGCCACCCCAAAGGTGACACAAGAGCCCGAAGGCATTTCAACCATAGAACTATGGTCATTGCACTTTGATGGTGCCAAATGCAAGGTCGACATAGGTGTAGACACATAAAAATGACCTAGGCCCACAAGCCATATTTTACCACTTTCATCCTAGCATAATTATGACATTTAATTATGTCCTTGGTCCACATTCAACTATTAATTAAGTAATTCATTATTATTTAATTAATTCATGTCTATTCTATTCTTCATGATTATTAAATAAATAAATTATATTTATTTATTCAATACGTCATTAATTGTCTATTGTCTTCTTACAAATTAAATAAATTTATTTAATTACTTTTATTCATTTATTCTTCTCGATTATTAAATAAATGAATTTTATTTGTTTATTTAATATGTCACTAATTCTCATAATTAAATGAATTTATTAATTTATTTAATTATCGGTCATAATCCTCTAAATTAAATAATTATGTTTAATTATTTAATTACTTAATTTCATATTTCTCTCATTTGAAATAAATGAAATTATTTAAAATGATTTCGTTTTATTAATTGTCACATCATTTTAGTAAATAATCTGAAAAAGATTATTTATTGTCACACAAAATCATTATTTTGAATTAATTTAATTCAAAATGGTAATCTTCTTCCAAAAATCAAGTAATTGAGCAAAGTCTTGATTTTTTAAATCTTCTTTTCAGTTCAACTCTTTATCTTCTTGATTTTCTAAAATCTTTATCTTTTTGGCTAATTATCACATTTATTCTCAACCGCTGATTTGATTTTACCAAATGACATCTTGACCACTCATTTAACAATCTTGCCCTAACCCTAATTAGGGATTGTCACATGAAATCTCGTCCATTGATTTTAGGCTTTGTCAGCTTTTAATCTCATCCGTCTGTGCAAAATTACATTCTTTATAAAATATCAATTTTGCTCACAATTAGGGCACCACTTTTTATCATTATTATTGCACCACTTGATTATTATAGACTTTGTTATTAGAGATCACTTCATTATGTTTTACTTTGCATTTTAGGCATAATCATTTATCTTAGTCTTTTAAATCCTTCAAAACTTGCATAGAACAATGGCATAGTCAATTTTCTCACACAAATCTAAGGGCAACAATAATAAGCTGCAAGCTAGAAGAGCAATGGAGGTGAATCAATGGTAGCATGGAGATTTGGTAATATTGTTTTATGCTTTATGTCTTTGTGCTCATTTGTGCTTCATTGTTTATTAGGGTTTGATTTATATTCTTTATTACATTCACCTTAATATTTCATCCCTGATTACATTGGTGAACCTGACATATTTTGAGAAATTTTGGAGTTGGATTCTTTTTGTTGTAGGTTTTGTTTGCTTTTTGTTGCAGGTTTTGCATCATTCTGGGACAAAACCCTAGTTTTCAAAGATTCAACCATAAATTTCAAATGGATACATATATCTTCATGAAATGTTTTCCACAAGTTGGCGACAATATCAAGAGCTTCCACAACAAAAATCAGATTTTTTGGAGATGTTTTTAATTTTTTATAATTTTTTTGTTATTTTCATAAAAAAATCAATTTTGAGAGGCAATTGTTGAATTTTTCGGATATGTTTACATTCCTGGAAAGAGCTCTGAATTTCAACAGGGATCTATTCTTTAGGTTTTAAATTTGGATTAAAAATTATTAGTCAAACAATAGATCTTTGAAAATTAGGGTTTCACAAATATTTGCTTGAATCTCACAAACGGTTGTAGATCTATTCACAATTGTTTTTCTACAGATTTGGAATGATGTCTAACACCTTTAGTGAAAAAATCATATTTTTTGGACGTGTTTTGAATTTTTAATAAGTTTTTTATGATTTTCCATAAAAACTTAATTTCAGGTGCAAAACATAAAATCTTTCGGATTTCTTTACATTTTTGGAAAGCTCTTGAAATTTTAGTAAGGTTCTATTCTCTATATTTTTATTTTTACTATCAAAAATATTTCCAAAAATCAGATTTGTCTTGATTAGCTAACCCTCTAATATTAGTGATCAAGTATCTTGTTAGGGTTTTGGCTTTGTTTGGTTTGTGATTGTGCAAGAAAAAAATAAAAACTTCAAAGCACACATTGGATCAAGTGGACAAAGAATTTGGAGCTAAAGAAAGTTTAGGTGCACACATTCCATCTTTCATCTCTAATCATTGTCATTTTTGTCTTGTTTTGTTTTCGTTAATGTTTTGTTTGCAGATGTGCTTAGGGGGATAACTTAGTTTTTGTAGGACGAAGCATAGAAGACCAAAGAGAAAACAAAAAAAAAAACACAAACTTCTTTTTGCAAGATGAAAGTTGAAGACACAAAGGAAACTAATAATCATTTGCATGTAGGACCTTATGAAGACATTGATTTGTTTTAAAAGGCTTTCTGTTTGGTAGTTAAAAAATTGTCATTTGGGTTTAAAAATTAACCAGTGTTTTTCGTGACTGCTCATGTTAGTTTAGAACCCCAAAATTTGGTATATCGAAGTATCCTCTCCCCTTGCGCATTCTATGATCCTGGGTGTAAGAGAAATGGTTATTGACTCTAGAACTTGAGCCTATCTTGGTGGGAAAAAGTACTCACCCCAAGATGACTCAGATCGGTAACACACTAAAGCCAAGCGACTTCCAACCGATATATAAAAGTGGATTTTTGGGGGAAACCCCAGAAATCAAACTCACTGTTCCGATGAGAAGCGTAGAAATGGTCTCTTGCTAACTGGATGGTGCCCCACAAATGGAATGCCCTTACTAAAAGCCATGTTGTAGTTTTTTCCAAAATCCTTTTTATTTGCTAGTGCAATAGGTTTGGACTTGTGAAGCCGTCTTACATATTTATGGTTCATGTGTGGAGATGAGATGTATGCCATGGGAGTTTCATGGGTACAGTAGCTTGGTTGCCCCGTATAAATGAGTGTCATGGAGGGGAGCCAGTGGGGTTAAGCTACTATTCATCCACCTTGAATATGTGTAGTTGGATTTATCCAAGTAAGAACTCAGTAAATATTGTCCAACATAGCCTAGGGTGTAATTGTTCTCTGATTTAAATAGATCCATCACATCAATCTGAAAACACATTGTATTGTGTGATTGTTTTTGTTGTTTTCGTCAAACAAATTGATCATCAAAATGGAGTCAATAAAAACAACATATTTAGAAAACCGCAACTGTCATTTTTGAGCCGCATATGTATCTGCAAGCCATAACTATCAAATAAAATGCCACATGTGTATGTCAACAATTTATAACTTTCACAGAGTCTAGTTTGAAAAGCGTGACTGTTATTTCTCGAGTCACATGTGTAGCTACAAGCCACAACTGTCAAATGAAAAGTCACAACTTTCTGTCACCAGGGTTAGTCCATACTCCGAGTCACATCTGATAAACTGAGTCACATCTATGAGAAAACTACATTTGCTTGTTAAACATTTGAAACCTATTTTAGTCAAATCATTGCATGTGCAATACAAAACCACATTTGCAAAACAGTGCCACATTTTCCTGTAGCAACGCATCCGCCTGATAGAAAACCAAACACTGTCTCAAACCAGAATTCAAGTCCAAACATCTTAGCCTACTATCAAACATATTTTTTCAGAAAGTCTCTATCAGAAACTAGAATTGAAATTGCTCAAAACATCCATCATTTCCATTCATTAGCTTGAATTTTAACCATGGGTTTAAAAATTCCAGATTTTAGTTGCATTCCCTAGGCATCATAATCATCATTTTTAGCATAAAATTGTCCTTAGGTTTCATCTTGGCAAAATTTGGATTAGGTCAAATCTCCACACTTTGCAAAAACTACTATTTTCAAAACTAGGTTATCTTAGGACTTGGTCATTATTCCTCTTTTCAGTCATTGTCCTTTTTTCTCAGAACCTCCAAGTCAATAGTCTAGTTAGGTAGGCTCACTCGTCATTTTGACCTTTTCATTTAGTCCCTTTCGCAAGTCCCTTTTGATAACCGAAATTGGGACAAAAGTCAAGCTTAGAGTGGTTAGGCAAACCTTTCTCCAAATATCAGTCAAACTTAGTCCTTTATCGAAAATCCAAAAACATAGTCTTGCATTGTCATCCTTTATCCAAAAATACAAAAAAAATATAGGCTAGTGTCATCCTTGCATTTAGTCATCATTTTCATCACTCTCATTCGAGCAATTCCCTTTTATGGTGGAAACTAGACTCCAAAAGAAAGAAATGACAAATGGAAAACTTTGGACAAGATTCTCATTCCAATGTCACCAATCACACTTATTACCCAAATTGGACATTTGATGACCAAATTAGTGACACAACTACTCAACCTCTCATGACCATACCATCCTCATCAAAAAACCCTTTTGAACCATTCTTACGTAAGGATGAATATGGACAAATACTTGAGAAAAATCTAGAGTTAGCTGCACAAGATCCTGAGGCCGTCTACTTCGTAGAACAAATGGCCTTATATGATAGAGACAAATATTTAGCCATACTTTTAAGTCAAGGAGCTAAATTACCTTGTGGGTTTGACATTAATACTTTGAGACCGTCATCTCTTGACCATAATGTCAACAATATGAATACCATGTGCAATAGTGGTCAACCTCCAAACAACACACACAATACCTTTTTTGATACTACCTCACAAACTATCACAACTACCATGAGTGTTACCTCCAACATTCCAAACAATTCCAATTCCATCAACGCAATATCCTTTGGAGGAACACAGTCCATCACACTACCCATAATATCCACAATATCATCACAATCGACTGGGGCCACCTTTGGGTCCTCGACAATGTGGGCAAGTTATTCCAGTCCTCTATTTACCACTTCGGTAAATGCCATGGGGGCGACATCAAGCCATTCATATCCTATCCTAGCCCATCATCCCTCAACCAGGTCCAAACCTCCACGTCATATCCTAATCCATTATACACCAATCCATTCCAAGATCCTTCATCTCAAAATACATTTAGTCATGAAAGCACATCTAGTCATGGTCTCCAAAGTCCCATCCCATTTCATAAACTTGAAGATACATATCAAGAGGAAAACCCAGAGCATGACACCATAACTCCCCCGACATGTCAAGATCAAAGTAGTCCATTCCATGACCCCATCTTTACGTCCATTCAAGAGGTCCTCTTGGAAAATCATGGCATACCAAAGACACCTATCCTTGGTCAAGAGTCCATCCAAAACCATGTCATTCAAGACGAATCTATCCTTGGTCAAGAGCCTATTTTCGATCATATCATTCCAACTGAGCCCATCATTGATCGAGACACTACTTTTGAAGAAGTTCAAAATGATCCACTCCTCGACCTCTATGCCATTGAAGCCCAAACACTTAATGATCATATCCAGGCTCCGACTATTGACACTTTCCAGAATGAGACACTTTCCACCATGGGATACATAGATGATCTTCATAGAGAACGAGAAGCTTCTATCCTAGACATATTTGCAAATGATCAAGCTATAACTGAATTCAGTGGGATCTATGACAATGACCATGAAGACAGTTTTGACATAGACTTGGAAGCACCAATAGAATCATAGGAGTCTAACATGTCACCAAATCAGACTGAAGATAATTATCAAAAATCTATCCAACAGGTCAGTGAAGCTACAACATCCTATCAATTAGGATCATCTATCTTTATCAGAGTAGGCTTTCTTACATATGAGAAGATTTCAAGTATTAATTTCCAAAATAAGGATGGGTTAGCATCTTGCTTCCAAAATAACAGGTACCTCATTGCAAAAATAATTTTTCAGAACATGCATTATCGGGGAAAAGGATTAGGCCTACACGACCAAGGAATGTTGGAACCCATACAAGTTCAAGCACATTACAGACATCAAGGTCTTGGCTATTCATCAAATGATGTTAGTGGTCCCTTTTTGATATTGGGGGCAACTTTATCTAATACAAACATCAAAAGGGGTGTCATGAGTAGTCCTTGTCATAAGATTGTTGCCAACAACCCTTCCCTCCACACCCTGAACCATCATTCCCTCATGAATAAACCTTCCATTTGGAACCAAAAAAATTCTTAAAAATCCAAAATCCAAAATCAAATTTCAAAGGTCATGGAATCAATCAAAAATACAAGTGGACAGATGAAGCTAAAATGGATCCCAAAACAAAATGGATCAAGTCAAGAAAATAATGAATCGGGAAAATAAAATATGCCAAATCCAAAAGTCAATCAAAATGAGGAGCCATAGCACAAGAGGACTCCCACATACAATGCATGTCTACCTCTATCAAAATGTCCATCAAGAAAGACATAAAATTATTGGTTCCAAACACTATCCTAACCCAAACCCCAAAGTTTGGGGAATGAAAATCAATACATTTAAACATCCAACCAACTCGTCCACGTCCACCATCATCCATCATCATCCTACATCCTCCTTAAAGTCCAAACATTGCCTGTCACAAATCCTTCACATCTTGGCAACAACTCTCTATCATAAGGACCTTCATGGTACTCTATTGCGATGTGTGTATTCACATAAGGCCAACTCTAGTATCAACAAGGATCACAATGACATCAGTCAATTGTATGCAAGCGCTATCATCTTGAGAAGGCAACTACTTCCAAAAGGTCATTATTGGAATGTCATGGCACCAGTCTCTACATCAGAACCATCAAAGGCTTCAACACAGTTAGTGGTCATCTAAAGCATCAAGGCTATCCGGAAAAATGCAAAAATACAAAAAAATTGAAAAATCAGAAAAATCATCACCTTGATGAAAACCTGGCAAACATGCATCATGGTGACACTAAAAAAAATAAAAAAATAAAAAATATCAAAAATAGTAAAGAGAAAACTTTTGTCCAACAGTGAAAACCTAGCAAATAGGCGCTTTGGATAAGTACCATGCATCATGTGTAGAATAAATCATCTATGTGGACCATCACACTTGGGGGAAAGATGTCTCATCTCCTTTACCCTCCACATGACACATTTCTTATGAAATTTCCATCCGTCCATCTGAGCCCTATCATGTCCATCCATTTTCCCACCTATTTTGATCTTGACAAGGACTAATGCACAAACACAACTCATGGTTTGGAAATTTTTTGACATGTCTATCTTTTGGTCATACCTTATTCATTGAATATCATCTCATTACCTTCATAGCCTCCTTTTCACTATATGACATCATCCTGGAGACCATATGATAATTCTCCCAGTCCAAGCCATCCATGTACCCTATATTTATAGAAGCCATCCATTGTCCATTTATACCTATCACCCATCTTGGTTTCCCTTGTCAATGGTCTAAAGATCCCTCGTCATCCCATCTAATACTCACGAAGTCATTCCAAATGCAAAATATGGAAAACTTGGCCCATCATCCAAAACATTCATTAACATTTCGACGAGATCCCGACAGCAGGATTTAGAAAAACAACGATGTTTCATGATGCTTGTCTTGTCTTTTGACACTCATGTTACTAGTTTTTCAGCGAGATCCTGACAATAGGATTTAGAAAAATAGCGACGTCTCATGATGTTTGTCTTATCTTTTGACACTCATGTTACTAGTTTTTTAGCGAGATCCTAACAACAGGATTTAGAAAAACAACGATGTCTCATGGAGTTTGTCTTGGCCTTTTTCTCATGTTACTAGTTTTTCAACGAGATCCCAACAACGGGATTTAGAAAAATAGTGACATATCATGATTTTGGTTTTATTTTTTCCTTTTGGCAATCATGTTGCTAGTTTCTCGAGGATGTCCTGGAAACAGGATTTAGAGAAGCAACGACGTTTCATGGCTTGTCCTTATTTCATGTCTATTGTCCTTTGGCTTTTTTCCTTATGTTACTAGTTTTTCAGCGATGTCTTGACAACGGGATTTAGAAAAACATCGATGTATCATGATGGTGGTTTTATTTTTGTTCTTTTTAGCAATCATGTTGCTAGTTTCTCGAGGATGTCCTAGAAATAGGATTTAGAGAAGCAACAACTTTTCATGGCTTGTCGTTCTTGTCTTTTCTGCTTACGGTTGGTTATGACAAAAAGATTGGGGCAATTGCGCTCTTATTATGAGTCATGATCATCCTTGTCTATGACTGCTTGTCTTATGTGATGCTACGACCTTGCACATCTTGATTTATATCATATCATGGTGTTTGTTGGCTATCACAATAATTTTCCCAATGATGATTAAAGAACAATAAATATTAAAGTCCTATGGTAAGCTTTTGAAGAATTTGGTCTAGAAACTCACATGCATCTCCTTTGATTTTTCCTGTTCTCTCGCTCATCTCATATAGGCATTGCATCCATATCATCATCCATATCATCATCACTAACATTTCTTTGTCTCTTCATATTCTAGTCTTCTCATCCATTTCTAGAGCACACCCATGTTCTTCGAACCCATCTGTCCTTTCAAGGGGGCATATGGCAACCCTCCTCGTTATTCTTCCTCATCCTATTTTGCACTAGGGCATATTTATGACTTATTTTCTTTGCCACAATGCGACAGGCTGCATTATGACAAAGAGGGGCAAATGTAGACACATAAAAATGACCTAGGCCCACAAGCCATATTTTACCACTTTCATCCTAGCATAATTATGATATTTAATTATGTCCTTGGTCCACATTCAACTATTAATTAAGTAATTCATTATTATTTAATTAATTCATGTCTATTGTATTCTTCATGATTATTAAATAAATAAATTTTATTTATTTATTCAATACATCATTAATTGTCTATTGTCTTCTTACAAATTAAATAAATTTATTAATTTATTTAATATGTCACTAATTCTCATAATTAAATGAATTTATTTAATTATCGGTCATAATCCTCTAAATTAAATAATTATGTTTAATTATTTAATTACCTAATTTCATATTTCTCTCATTTGAAATAAATGAAATTATTTAAAATGATTTCATTTTATTAACTATCACATCATTTTAGTAAATAATCTAAAAAAGATTATATATTGTCACACAAAATCATTATTTTGAATTAATTTAATTCAAAATGGCAATCTTCTTCCAAAAATCAAGTAATTGAGCAAAGTCTTGATTTTTCAAATCTGCTTTTCAATTCAACTCTTTATCTTCTTGATTTTCTAAAATCTTTATCTTTTTGGCTAATTATCACATTTATTCTCAACCATTGATTTGATTTTATCAAATGGCATCTTGACCACTCATTTAACAATCTTTCCCTAACCCTAATTAGGGATTGTCACATGAAATCTCATTCATTGATTTTAGGCTTTGTCAAATTTTAATCTCGTCCGTCCGTGCAAAATTACATTCTTTATAAAATGTCAATTTTTCTCACAATTAGGGCACCACTTTTTATCATTATTATTGCACCACTTGATTATTATAGACTTTGTTATTAGAGATCACTT
Source organism: Sequoiadendron giganteum (assembly GCA_007115665.2). Taxonomy (NCBI): domain Eukaryota; kingdom Viridiplantae; phylum Streptophyta; class Pinopsida; order Cupressales; family Cupressaceae; genus Sequoiadendron; species Sequoiadendron giganteum. Next base: position 3,234,684 of record CM021107.1, on the reverse strand, counting down.
CATTATGTTTTACTTTTCATTTTAGGCATAATCATTTATCTCATACTTTTTAAATCCTTCAAAACTTGCATAGAGCAATAGCATAGTCAATTTGATCACACAAATCTGAGGGCAACAATCATAAGCTGCAAGCTAGAAGAGCAATGGAAGTGAATCAATGGTAGCATGAAGATCTGGTAATATTGTTTTATGCTTTATGTATTTGTGATCATTTGTGCTTCATTGTTTATTAGGGTTTGATTTATATGTTTTATTGCATTCACCTTAATATTTCATCCCTGATTACAATATGAGTCAAGATATGCCTGACTTCCCCAAGTGGTGAGAAGGAAATTAGATCTTTTCGATTCCAATTTTTGTGTTCAAGCAATGAAGCTGAATACAAAGGCCTCGTACTAAGTTTAAGCATAGCAAAATTAATGGGTGTCAAGCAAATAACGATGTTCAGAGTTTCTGACCTAATTGTCAATCAAGTTTGGGGTATCAATACAATAAAAAATGTCCATATGAGATCCTATAGAGACAAAGTCTGGGACCTAATCGAGAGCTTTGAAGCTTTCAATATTCAAATTGTTCTTCGAGAATAGAATGTTGATGCAAATCGTATGGCTGAAATCGGATCTCAATTCAAACTAGCCTCCAACCAACACTCTGTGCAAATGATATTCCAACCTATAATTCCAGATGATGGTCAAAGCTGGCAAGTATTTGACAGTGATGGACACATCACCTCATTCGATTTGTAGTTGGGAGAATTTATCGACCAACTCCAAACAAGGGTCATCAAAATCGACGATGAAAAAGACATTCAATTAAGGTCCCATAAGCTTCCGAAGAGTTTGGTCACTCTCGAAAGCCCTTTTTTCTGGAAATGCAAGAAATAATAAGAGGAAGTTTGTAGCAAATGAAGGCGATTATACAAATTTTCAGATCAGAGATGCAAGCAAGCTTAAAGTCAGAAAAGACGTCCTATATCAAGGTAAAGAAAGGATCATCCACTTTTTAAAAGAAAATGATGAAGGGACAGTGGCATGGTCATATGATAACCTCAGAGGATACGATCCCAACATCATCTAGCCAACAATAGAGCTGAAAGGAGAGGCTGAATCAGCTTGCCAAAAAATAGAAGCCAATGAGTCCCAATATTGAAGCACTGATGGCACAAAGGTTAACAAGCTAGTTCAGTCATGGATTGTCTTCTCAGTCGAGCCTAATGCATGGGCGTTCAGCCTAATTTTGGTTTGAAAGAAGAACAAATATATCTACCTATGTATCAACTTCCACAACTTAAACTGAGCATCACTAATAAATCATTACCCACTACCCTCCATGGGATCAATCGTGCAAAATGTAGTAGGTTTGGGTGTGTTTTCTTTGTTAGACGGATTTTGGGAACAAGGCCTGGATAGTGAGGACCTAATGTTAGAATTTAATGAGTGGAGAGCAAGACCTGGTCAACATGAGAAACCTGATAGCCTGTGGGAGGACCCATTCATGATAATTCAGTACAGGCAATATGAAGCATTTGAATCAGAAAGCATAGAAAAAAAAGTGATAAGGGTTTGTGTTAGGGGAATTCACCTTAAATTTCTATGAAGCTCAGTTGAACAATTCTACCATGTAAATATGCAATTATTGTAGTTATTTTCCTCTTTTTTTGTTCGGTTGGTCTTCTTAATCCATGATGCAACAAAAATTTACATCATGATGTAGTGAATAACACATATGCTAGAAAGGACAAGAAATATGCAACAAAGATTTCTTTTAAAATATAATCCATATAATCCATAGCTTCATTATATTTATATACTTCAATAAGTACAGTATAAAAATGGCTCAAAGACCACACTTTTAAAAGTATATAATTATATATATATGTATTATGAGGCCTTTCCAGGCTATATACAAAAGGGCTAATGAGTTTCAATCTTAAAAGCATGAAAAGAGAGGAAATATTCAATCATGGGAGCAAGCAGCAACAATGATAGTGTCCAAAACCATATCATCCTTAGCAACAACCACTAGGCTAGTGACACCACCTAAAGAAGCAATGGCAGTTGGTGGAGGGAGCACCAGGTTCTTGAAATCAGTATACTAGTCGATGTCATAGAATGGCACCACATTGTATATTCGGAAGAGGAAGTGATAGGCATGGGTGACCCTTTGGTGATGTACTTCCTACGACTAGAGGAAGAAACCACTCAGTAACAAAAACCATGGGATGATCGCATCTTCTTCAATAAACTTGTGAACGTTTCTCATAGTCGAGGTTGCTCCGCCAAATGCAGCATTTACCACCACCTCCCCGAGGCCGTTCAAATACTTCTTTGGAAAATTTTCTTTTACCAGACGGATGATAAGTGGCTTGGGAATTTGGATGTCAAGCATCGACACCACAAATTGAGAGAACACATCAGTGTTAACTCTAAACTTGTCCTCATATTCAAGGAAGTCACGTCCCAGAACCCAACCAAAGAATGCTTGTTTTTGGTCATCCTCTTAAGACACCTAGTCAAAATCTTGCCCAGAAAGGTTGTTTGATATTTGTGGGAGGTCAGCCTAATTGGGGTGTTCATAGTGTCAGAATCTATATGACTGTCATACAATAATACTACGCAAGACGTCTAAATTTTAACTCTATGAAAATACTATGTGGACTAAAATTACCAAAGGCTAAACCAATCACCTAATGTTAATTCTGCTAAAAATTGCTAAGTTTGATTTCACTACTACCTAGGAGCCTATTTATAGAAGCGGAAAGGATAAGCATGGTAATTTGCATACCATAAGCATGAGCTTAACTAGGTACCACTTCAAATGGTGCACCAAGGCTTGCTCAAGACTCTCACCCAATTGCATCTGTAGGTATGAGTTGTTGCATACAAAATTAAGGCAATCTAATTAATTAGCACAAGTTGGTGGCAGCATCCGGTGGTAGTCTATTTGGTCGGATGCTAAGGTGTCATCCTTCAGGTGTTCTTCAAACTCCAAGAAAATATGAAAATCTATTTGATGCTTATCTCATACTTTGGAATAATCATTCTAATTGGGATATTAATTACCATTGCATACGATGCCTAGTCTTCCTTCAAATCACCAAGTCAATTTACATGGAAAATTGCGCCATGGGTTGTAGGTACCTAGGGTCATTATGAATTCTTATCATTTCAAAATGGCAAGTAATTCACTTCGCATGAGCAAAAAGTTGGTGGTACATGCCGAATTTAATGTAGAAAAAGCAACCGTCATCTACCACACAAAGGAGGACAAAAAAGGATAAGTATTGCATGTGGTTGATTAAACAAAGAAAATAAATCTCTTTGAATATGTAGTTAGTACATAAATTTTTTGAAGTGCAAAATTATTGAGGGATGTGTAGAAAATTTCAAAAGGTTGAGGAAAAATGGAATCCACTACCCTTTAAGTAGCTCAGAATCCATAGATGAATGAGCTAGGCAAAATGGCACAAAACTTGGCTGATGCGATGCTCACAACACCCATGGTCAATAGTTTTTAGGATGGGTCCTATGCTACGCATGGAATCCCAAAAAAGCCAGACTAGTTTCACACATGGTCAGCTAAGAAAAGGACCCTTAGAGATGCAAGCTTGATAAAGGAGGAGTGGGATAAAATTTATGACCCCATCCTCAAGACTAACCCTAAGGGCCTAAGGGAAGTTGCCTTCACCAGAATTAGAAAATCCCTCGACAATCAACTATCATACAATCAATGGCTTTGTGGGCTTCCGCAATATATGGTCCCTTATGTTCACCACTACCTAGAAATAATTTGTGAAAGATCGGTTCTTCAATTTGGTGACTAGTGCCATTGAGGGAAGAAGGTTGAGAGTTGTGATATCTATGGAGGCTATTAGGGACATGTTGTACATTCTAGGGAATAGCACCAGAATGCTACCAATGGAGCCATTCAACTAGAAAAAGGGTTTAGAATTTTGGAGAGGCAAAAGGAATGCCCTTGACTTTTATAATATTAAGACCGAAAGGCCCCAAGATTTCCAACAACTATAAAGAAATCTGAATCGTTGCGTAGACTTCAAATGTGTAGACATGCAAGATGCCTTATCTATGATGGCTTTTGTGTTTGGCTTGGATGATGACATGATCATGTATGAATCTCGGTTGGGCTTGGGTTTGAAACTAAGAAGGCAACACGACCCAATCTGGTATGATTTCACAGACATGATTGTCAAAGATATGCAAAATTAGATTTTTGAGTTTGAGATTGTTGGTAAGTTCAGATATCCTTCTCTTCTTGCCTATATGTTTCTACATCAGAACCCTGATTTCTTCAAAGAAAAAATAGAGTTATCAATATTTGATGAGAAGAAGCATTGGAAGCCATCTTCAGTATGGAATCACATCCTCTCTTCCACCTATGATTATTATGCATTTTTGGAGAAATTCTTAATTCCAATTTTGTGCGATCTGAGCGAGGATGGTGACTACTATCGCCTGTCAGCCGACCAAACCGGCTGGAGGCAATCCCTATTCCCTAAGTGTGACTGGTTCCTAAGGGAGGAATTCACATGCATCCGAGTGTGTGGTTTTTGTGAAGATCCAATCCGACTTCCCACATCCATCATTGATTGGGTATTGGCCCTTAAAGTATTTTGATAGCTGGCTATTATGGATTGGACCTTTTGTTCTGACCAAAGAAGAAAAAGAGGGGATTTTTTGAATTCTCGTTGAACTACAAAATAGTGGTCATTGTAAAGAAGAAATTAGTAGAGCTACTAGAGGAAAAATTGGAACACCTTAGGCTGGTTTTCATTTGTAATAGGTGGGACTACAACCTCAAGAATGATTTAGGTGATACATTTATTAAGGTAAAACATAGCCCTCGGCCTTACTGGGAAGAGCGGGAAAATGCTCTGGAGGATATTAGCAAATTCTGGGTGGACTTAGTGCACATGTTGATGGATAATCGAAGGTCTTCATGGCTTGGGTTTTATCTCCCTAAAGGGAAGGCCGATGAAAATTTATGCATGAGCGCTCCACTCTGCAATAGTTTGATAAGGGAATATGGCTATAAGGCAAAAAAGATTAATGCTTTCTGGATCTATCATGAGGAGATCAAGTACACTCACACCCTGTTCCAAGACACATCAGTCTTCTACATTGATGATCAATTTGATACTCTCTAGAATGGGGAGCATACTGACTCCGAATCAAGTGATGTGAAAGAGGCCAAACCTGAATAAGCCACACCATGCTCAGATAAGGGAAGCAAAAATAGAGAATAGGAACGTAGCCTAGCACAATTGTTAGGATTTTGCAGATGAATATTTCACGATCAGAGTCCTCACAATCATGAACTTGGGCTGCAGGAAATCCTAGAGGAACACAACAACTGACAAAAGAGGTAGATTTGGAGAACCTTCCACCAAGCAAAAGACAACCCACTGATGCTGCTTCAGGAGATGGTTCACAGGAGGTTGTTATTGGCCAAGGGTCAAAGATGAAATATTTCGCTCAGGTGACTTTCTCTCCCTCTCTTCTCAGCTCCTAGTCTCTTGTTTCTTCCATGATATCTATGGCACCTATCGCTCCAAGTGTGAGCCTATCTTTCTCTATCCCCGCTACAATGGCTGTAGGAGGTTTCTTACATTTTTCTCATGTCGGACAAATGGATTTCACTTCCCCATGAGCTACTTCATCTTTTTTCAGAGCCTCGTCATCCTCCTCAATTGCATCCCTTTCTACATCCATGGCTATCGCCCCCTTGATATCCGAAGCTATCATCCCTTTTGCCTCCTCTAAGTCAACCTTGATCAAACTTTTGCGATAGTTAGATCCCAATGCATCTCCATTTCCACCATCATGCCCTGTGAGTCCCTCCATACCTTCATCAACTAGGATTTGGAATATTCCTCCCTTCTCTCTACTCACAGTTACCCTTCCAAAGAAGAAAACATCTGAGGTCACCTGCCTCCCATTCCCTTTCATTGTCCCTCCCAACACACCCTTTGTAGGTGAACGCATCAAATCACCAACTCAATTCCTATCACAGAGTGATACAATGAAGCTAGCTCGAGCCCTCCATCTCCAGAAGAAAAAAGAAAAGGATGCCAGAAAACCAATAGAGTCCAAAATCCAGAGAGTTTATAATAAGGCTCAATAGTCATTTCATTTCGCAACCATGCATTCCAATGTTACCAAATTGCAGGGAAAAATGCAACCCGATGACTATGTTGTCCATGCTAGTAGATTGGACTTGTGTGTTCCCCGACCATAGAATAAAGTCGAGCTAATGGAGGAGACAGAACAAGTGGTGACCACTATCTTTCTCAAGTTTGGTCACAAGTTAAAGAAGGTGGAGGACAATCTCAAGGCTATTAAAGAAAGGATAGAAGTCTTGTTGGCCAAGGACAAAGCATGGGACACAAAAAGGGCATGCTTCACACAAAATGCATAGGCAGAACAGGCTAGCCTACAAAGTGAGCTCGAGAGGCTCCAATCCCAGGAGTCAAACCAAGTGACTAAGTTATAGTGAAGGAATTAATAATTACAGGACTGGTTGGCCCAATCTGAAGGAGAAGTGTAGCAAAAGAATGAAGAGTTGCAACAACTGTGCGCTCAGTTGGAGCAAGCAGTGCAAGAAAAAGAGACAAATCAAGCAAGCATATAGGATCAAATTCAGGAAGACCTCTAAAAGATCAAGCTTTCCCTAGAGGAAGAGTCTATGATTCGAAGCCAGGCTAAGGAAAGGTGGTTGGCTACACAGAGATACCTGTAGGAGCAACTCTCCTCTATCATAGAAAAAATTACAGGGCTAACGTGAGAGATTGGGATGAAGGATGCAAAGATTAATCTCTTGAAGAAAATATTTCAAACTCTTGCTTCATAGTCAGACCTCCACTTAGTAGCCCAACAACTGTATGCTTCCCACTAGGAGAGAGTCAAGGATTTATGTTTTACTCTCCAACCCACACTTTAGTTTATGGCAGAGGTGACAAATTTATGCAGGGAGGTTTGTGACACAATGGAACAATTCCCACAATTTATAGGGGAAAAGGTTCCCAAAGTAGAAAGGATGCTAGACAAGCTATACACCATGCCAAGAAAGGATCTGGTACAAGTAGGGGTTGAAAATTCGAGGTCAACAACTAGGATCATGAAAGAGTTTATCCATTTCCATGAGGCCACCCTTCATGCTCAATGCTGCTCAGTCACATTGGGGTGAACCATGGATAGCGTATAGGAAAGGTTTTCCCAACTGACTTAGATGGGCTTTCCCTCCCCTTCTCTTTTTGATGAATCGGTGGCCATCATGGAGCAAATTTCAGCCAAAATTGAGGAGAGGAAGCATGATTTATCTATTTTCCAAAGCTTTAGCTAGCCTCCTACTATAGAGGACATCGAAGGTATAACTCATCAAATCACACGTCTTCTTTTTCAACTTGAGGTCGAGTCTAGAATATCTGTGATGCTACCTTTTAAGGAAGTAATTGATTTGCACGAGGCATACGATAATTTGCATGCCATATCAACGCCTTCCGAGGCCGACTGGCTGCCCTTGCAGATTTCCCTTTCTAAACTTTGACTCCAATGCTCAATGAATAAGGCCATGGTCATGAAATCGAAGATTTTTGGATTCTTCGTTCCGTAGGAAAAATTCACCTGATAGTTGCCAAAAGCTGTGGATATTAAATATATCCCATGCTCCCTTTGGGTTGTTTTGATGTTTTTCTCTACTTTCGACCGCACCTAATGATTTTAAAGTCTCCATGCCAGCTTTTCGACAGTCTCGACTCGTTGTTGCAATGTGTCATCCAATAGCTCATCGAAGGGGAGCTTCCCTTCCCTTTGCCTCTAAGCCTTGTTCTGCCCCCACATGTTAATAGATTGAGTGTGTTGAGCCTACTTTCCTATGCCTCTTTTTTGGGCATCAACTGCATGCTGCATAGCCTTCACCCATGTAAACTGATGGCAAACCCCTCGAGCGGTGCCAACAATAAGAATTTTGCCACATGTCTTCTCATCACAAGCTTTTATCAAAGGATGGGGAGGATGAACCACTGGCTACAAAATGCTGCCACATATCCCTTTTTCAAGTCTTCATTAAACAAAGGAGTGGCATGAACACTAAGCTACCATATGTTGCCATGTTTTATAATTGCCTTCATTGGGAGGCGACACTTGTTTGCATGGGGTAAGCCAGGACCACTTCCTTCATTTTTAGAGAATGTATCTAGCTCATGGGTAACTGGATTCATTCTCAGGAATCTTTATGTTACAACAGTCATGGTGAGTCATTGATGTGAAACATCATCACTCATGCTCAAGAATCTTTTATGTTACAGGATTTCAAGCGGTGGAGGCCTCTTGCTATATATGATGCTTCTTTCATTCATAAAAAGAGTTTGGAATACCTACAAAATAATTAGGAAGATAATAGGCCTTTTTTTTTATTAAATAATTGTAAAGACTCACAATTGTGCCCTTGTAATTTGACTTCTTTGTTTCTTAGCTATTTGAAAACATTATATTGTGTTGTTACTGAATATTTTCTCTGCAACTTCAATGATTTGAATAGAATGCTGATTTAGAACCATGTCTCTGACTCTTTCTTTTCAGTAAAGCTCTATGCAAATTATTTTATGTTATGAAATAAATTATTCAAGTCTTTCCCTTTGATGTTTATTATTTCGGGACAACAGATTTTTGAACAGTCCCTTAAATCATATCCAAAAGATAGATTTACTGTGCCTTACATCTAAATCTTGATGCATCACCCTAGTTAGATCTTTTATTTTTATACCTTCTTCCTTTTCCCATTCAAAACCCTAGTTATAGAAGAAGTCAGCTTCTTTAAAATTTGGAGGTTACTCAGTTTAGTGCAATAGGTTCCCCCTTTAACTGATTTTCCCACAAAGGGCTGTTACCTTGTCAATTTGTGGCATCAATAGAAACAAAAGGTGATCAGGATTTGATACCACTTGTATGGAAGCTAAGGTAGAAAAACAACTTCCTACACTAATCTTGAGAGGAGACTAATACAAAACTTTTATAAATATTTTATAGTTAGAGAAAATTAAACACAAATATCATGTATACCACAACACAATGATTTACGTGGGGAAAATACTTTCAAGAGAAAAACCCCACGCTCCAAAAGCTGCCCAATAGATTATTTAGAAATCACAAATATTACAATATACTTGCAGAGTATTGGCTAACAGATTTGGTACCTTGAGAAATAATGAGTTATTTAGCTCGAGAGGTGTAGTTGTTTCCAAAAGCTTTGGAAAGTTCACAATTTCTTTTTTGAGTTTCCTCTAAGTTTTGGAGGTGCAACTCCCTCGTATGATATGCAATGAATTTGAATAATCTAACTAAACATATGTATTCTCTTAACCTGAAAATAGGAAAGGTAAACTTAATGCAAGGAAAATTCCTAATACTAAGTGCAGAGGAAAATACTAAAGAAATTGGCGAAAAGACTAGTGAGCATATAAAAAGTGATGAAAATATTGGCACAAATACCAATGAACATAAATAAATTATAAAACTACTAGCACAAAGACCAGTTGCATAGAGTGAGATAATGGGAATATAGACCCAATATTACCTGTAAAATGAAACCAAATACAAAGATTGATACATATACCTACACATAGGAAAGCATAAAACATCAAGATATGTATTAAGCACACAAATTTGAGAATACCGGCTATCTTTGTAAACTAAATGCACATAGAAAAATAGAGATTTCACTTCACAGCAAAATTGTATTCAATATAGAATAATATCAAGCCTTTTTTGCAATCAATATCTAGAGAGAAAATAGGTAAAGATAAATATATATATAAATCAGGTGAGTAACCGCTTCTTTCCCATAACCAAATTTAATTTAATGTCTTTTCAAGAACTAAAACAACTGAAGCTAGGATGGTGGCACTTCACTTTCAGATTTTGTGGACGTGGCAAGCCATTTTTGCAAGGCTTGGAAAGCCTTGATGACGTGTGGAAGTTCTTTGTGTTTTGGAATGGTTATATTCCCATTTGTAACTTCCATGCTAGCTGGCTATCTTTAACAACTTCAATCCTCTGGTCATAAGTCTTCATGAGCCTTGTGGCTTGAGATAGGATGAGATCTAGTTTGCTGAATTTTCTCAAATACTCTGCATCGAAAGACTATGAGATGAAAATCCCATCAACTAGATTTTGAAAATTACTCTCCAAAGCTTTAAATTTATCATCACTCCCATCTCCTTCTTTTTCATGTTGCAATCTAAGAGTGAAAATATTTTTATGAATCTCATCTAGCATTGCATTGCATTCAGCTCAGACTTCTTGAAGCTTTTGTGCACCCTCTTTTACAACCTATAGTTTCCATTCCACACTTTTATTATAGATTTGGCAACGACCATCAGTAGTGTTGGGTATGATTTGTTCAGCAACTAACTTTTCCATCCCAAATTCTATCATGACTTTGATTTCATTTACATACTAATTCCATGTCCTTTCTTCCTTTTCAATAGCAGTAATTTCCTCCTAGATTTCAATCCTTGAAGCATTTTCCCTTTGTAGGCACTTAAGAGATTTGAATATAATATAATTACCTCTTCCAATTAATCCACTACTTCAATCTTCTACATCTCTATCGAAGTTTTTACAACTCTTAATTTTATTTACCGTTTCCTTTCATACAAAATCTAGGGGGTCAGAGAATGACTTAGCTTGAGATATCGGTTGAGGTGGTAAATTAAAAACTAACTTCAAGAATTCAATTAAGACTTGGATTTTCCTTTTCAATTCATCTTTACTCTCTTTATCTTTCTTGGACCTCTCCACCATTCTCATTGCAGACACTTGGATCAAGATTTGTACAATCCATCTCTTGTAGGAGGTCCCAGATTGATCCTATCGATATCAAAGTCACTAGCCATTGATTGAGTGACTTATTTTTGCGTAGTAGGACATGCTACTTCCAGGAATAAACTTCATGACCTAACATCATCAATTATTCGGGTCATAGTTTTCAACTTTTTCGGCTTTGAATTCCTTTGGAGAAATTTCCCTACCATATCCTTCTTTGGGAGATCTAGCTATACAAATTTCCTCTTTTTGGACATAGTGTCTTCTAGCCAAATAGGAGTACTAGGGACATTGCTTGCTTTGTAACCAGAGGAGCTGAAAAGTATCCTATTGGTACAGGGAGTATCTATTCGAACATCTTGTGATGGGAATGGAGAAGGTCTCTATTTTAAAGTTTCACTAACTTCCTTGTCATGTGATGATAGAGGTGATGGGAAAGAAGAACTAATGTTAATGTTCTATAAGACATCTCCTTCTTCCTCATCCCCTTATCCTGGTCCATATTGGGAAAATTAGGGAGGTCTTCTCCAAAATTTGGTTGAAGTATATTCCTACTAGGGGGTTCTTCATCGCCATCACCCTGATCCCCATATTGCATTGACTGTGAAGCAAATCACACAGGGCTGACCGCTACCTCCCACTGGTTGGGTTTTCTGTGATCTATTATTAGGATAGTATTTCTCTATTTTCTTCTTAGTGACCCATTCTTGAGTCCTTTCCAATACATCAATGATCCTAGCCTCAATGGTTTATTTCTCTTTACTACTCCAATCCATAGCAGGAATAGGTCAACTAGTTATTAGATTTGTGAAAATTGGGTCTACTAAATCTGACCCGTCATCCTCAATTCCTTGCACATGAAAAATCAAATTATAGGTGATAATATACCTCAAGAAAAATATCACCAACCTTCTCCTCCTCACTTCAAATTCATCAAAACAATCTTCCCAATAGTCCTCTAGAGTAGGCAAATGAAGGAAACTAGGACCCAACTTCAAATTATCTTTGACATGGTCCTTAAGATCAAAAGGAAAGTGTTCATCATAAGTTTGCAAATTGTACCCGATGATTTCCTTTTCTATATTAAGGGAATCTGACATGGACTCACATGTGTAAGGGAAAAAACCAACTAGAAATTATATTTTTACCATTCTTTGCTCTTGGCACCTCTTGTTGAAATCAACCAACTGTTTACAGACTTCAATCATCAAGAACTTGTCCTTTGGGTTCCTTGGGAGTTTAATGGGAAAGCCATTGAAACCTCCCACCCTAATATAGGAGAACCTCTGAAATTGAATGAAGTGACTGCCATAATAATTAAAAAATTACATAGCCTTTGGTGAAAGCCGCATTTCAATTTTCCCTTGTAGTTCTCTAGTCACTCTCATAGTGAAGGTTTTTGATATTCTCTTGTGATGAGAAAAGATTTTATTTAACTGCAATTTATGAAGGTCTCAAAATAGGCACCTGATCATGAGGGAGATCACTTGGTCTCAAGCCTGGCCAAGGCCTAGTATCTGTAATAGCATAAATCAAATCAAAGGACATGAAAAATGCCTTGTTTGCAGGAAAGAAAACTAGCTAGTTGTGTAACATGTCATTGATAAGGGACAACCAGTCTAGGAATTGGGATCCTTCCAATATAATATGCATAAATAAATACATCCATTCTTGAAAAATGAAGGCGTCTTCATTTCCCCATACTTTTTGTAATAACATAATCATGTCATATATCTCCTCTGCAAAATGATTCTTGTGTAAACTTTTGGGTAGCTGATATTTTCCTCCCCTGGGTATTTCCATCCAATTTCTTACCATTATATTTTGATAATAACCTTTCTTGAGGGAAAACTTGACCTCAGCAGTAGTGAAATCAATGGTTGAATAAGGTTTCATTACAAGAATTTTCAGGCACGATGCAAAGGTCTCCCTTCAAATTTTAACCACCAAGCAGTTATATTTAGTTCTTATCTCCCAAGGTTAGGAATTATAATGCCTGATACATTTGAGAATTAACTCGAGGCATTGGATGTCTATAGGAAAGGTGGCTGCCTCTACCAAACCGCCCTCAATTACTCTATGTGTGATAGGTGGTGGATTGGGAGCACTAAATTTCTCTTTAAGTTCACTCATATTTATCAGCCCTAGCTTAGTATCTCCTATCTCAAACACATCACATGTTAACCTTGTGACGTACTCATACCCTTGACACTTAATTCTAGCCATTTTAGGATTCTAGGGTTTGGACGGATTTCACCAGGTAGTCTATAATGTAGGGGAAAACAAACCTAAAAATTTAATGTTCATAAGGAAAAGATAAGGGCAAAAATACCTCAAAATGAGCTTGGATTCTGAGGACAAAAGTCTACATTGGTGCATTCCCTTTTGTTTGTGTCTCCTAGAGTGAATGTCATAGCTAAATAATGTATGTCCTTGGAAAGATTTCCCCTTTTAATTCCCCGTGAGAAATGTGTAAGGAGATAGGCATTAAATGCAGTTTACATCATGTCAGCAAGTGGCATCTTTCACATCACTAACTCTATATAACCACTTTTCAAAATTTTGAAAAGAAACGGCTATGCAGGCAAGAAAGTGGGTAGTTCACATAACCTTGTAAATCACCACCCGCTTCTTAAATATAAAGCCATAGTTTCTTTCTAGGTGGTAAATGGGTAAGTTGGATGAGCTCAATAATACACCACCTACTTTGTTTAAGGCCGAGAATAGACCAAGTGGATATTTCTTAAGTTTAAATAATCAAGAAAAACTTTTCCTGTGTATTCAAACAAGCATGGAAAACTACAAGGTGGGCACATGGGAAGTTATAGTAACTTAGTAAATCAGCACCTAAGTTATACTAGACCCTCAAAACATTGCCAGTATATGACTTGGTCAAATTTTAAAAGATAAACATGAATTTTTGAAGGGGGGAAATGAACCTAGAAACAAGCTTACATGATCAGTGTCTTATCCAATGGGAAACAAAGTCAAAAATTTATCAAAACTGAAACTCTTAGACATAAAGAAGGCACAACCAAAATTGAATGTAAAACCCTAAACTAACTATTTACAAAGAGAAAGCCCTAGACGGGCACTTGGAGCTGGTAGATCTTCAGATCCTACCCATTGTAAGGAATAGGCAAGGTAGTGTTAACAGGATAAGCCAAATAGAAGGTATTAGGTTTGCATTCTTGAGTTATTTTGAATGGGCCAGTCCATAGAGCATGAAATTTATTATGAGAACCTCTGGGTTCCCTACATTTGTCCCATAATAACACCAACTTTCCAATCATGAACTTCTTTGTTCTAGCTCTTTTATCAAAAATATTTTTAACCTTAGCCTGATGCATGGTTATTTTTTCTACCATCTCATTGTGCTTCTCTTCAATCTTGGCACGTACAAGATTATCTTTCCCAAAGCATCATGAAACTCTTGATCTTAAATCATAGTCAGCAATTTATAGGAAGATAGCTCCAATGGAAGAGGAAACACACTTCCTATTGAACTTCTCTTTTGCTATTTGTCCTTGATGACAATATTTGTTTCAGTTTGGCATCTAAGTGGTTGATTACTTAGTTGAACTATTTCCATTATGTCTTTGGCATACTTACTTCATTAATGATATTATCTTTGGTGGCACTAATCTCTTGACTCCATGTGCAGAGCATAAGGAATCCTGGTTACAGGTTTATGTTCCCATGTTCAGGTGAAATGTTTTTGATTTGACATTTTGTGCTATAGTGATAAACTTGATATTGGCTTATTCAATTTTCTATGAAACACTTGATTATATAATATTGGCTTATTCAGTGATCTACAAAATTATATGATGTTGTCTTATTCGGATTTTCTACCATTATGACATTGATACAATTTGTTTTGAACAATATCAGAGGTGGGCTTCTCTATCAGGTAATGCTTTTAGTTGGCTCTTTGTCTTAAGAAAACACTATTAGGTTTCCTTAAATATCTATTAATGGCTTGAGCATTCGGTATACTAAATTTGGCATGGGTGAATGGAATATTGAATTTAGCATGAATATTAGCCTTTATTATATTTCATAAGGCATTGGATATTTTATGGCAATCGGGTGTGGATAAAGGAAAACATATTGTTCATCCTTATGCATGAGATTCAGGTCTCTTGGTTAACACATTACTAGGCCTTAAGGTTGACAACAGGTATAAGGTTATGATGTTCTAAAATGTCACCATGGAAGTGACTTGGCCTTGATTACTAGGAAACAAGCATGTCTTAGGTAATCAGCATTTGGTGTGTAATGTGGTCATGTCAAATAATGCAAGGCATTATTTGGTCGGCATTTTCTCTTGGTCAATAATAGAACAATGGTAATGATGTTGGTCAGCATGCAAGTCTTTGAACAGTCTATGGATTTTAAAATGCATCATGAGTTTTTGTATTATTAATTCATTCCTTTCAGACTTCAAAATATATCAAATTTGGTAAAGGATATCAGCTATTTTGGTTTGGAAAGAATAGGGAAATTTTTTTGTTTCATTGTTTGTGGGTTTCAAACCCTACTTTGGTCGCCACCATGGAAATATCCTCACAACCATTTCACTATATTTGTTGGCTTTTTGACTTTCTTGGATAGCGTATGGGGGAATATGAAAGACCATTGCCATGGTTGATTCTTCTGTCAATCTCCTGGCATTGGGTAAGAGCTCAAAACTGGAAGTAGCTCATGCTGCTTTGCTATTCTGTTGGTCTGGTAATTTGCTACATGACAAAATCTCTTCCGGTCTTCTCAGGTATTCATCTCTTTAATTGATTTGTAGAACCATTACTTCTATTGGAAAAGATAATAGAAAGATATGTGTTTACTTCTATAAGGAAGATGAAAAATGGTTTTATTCTTTTCGTGGTCAGAATTAAATGCATGATTTCACATTATGTTAACTGCATTTCACAATAGTTTTACCATATCAGAATTATGGGATAGTGGTTTTGGTTTGTGGGTAATCATGAAGTCTACGAATCTTTTTAGTTTCTTACCTGGATTCATTTATAACTATTCTTGGATGCATCATTATATGATTTCGGTTACATTGCATTTAGGTTTTAGTTACATTTATGTTGCAGTTGGTTTTTGAGGGTATTGTTCATGAATTACATACATGCTTTAATGTTGTTTGGATAAGCACTGCTTGTGCAGGTTGCTTGTAAGGACAAGGGTTCAACCCGCTTTCTTAATTTGCATGCTGCTTGGGTATTCCTATCAGAAGAAATTCAACATGCTGATCTTTCTCTCAGGAACACTATAACATCTGGCATTGTTGCTCGATAGAAAGTGGGTACTCTGATAATCACATATGTTTTTTATTTTGAAAAATAAATTTGAGCTACTGCTTTAGTGTTCTTTTTGAAATGAAATGATTAAATCTATGTAAGATGTAAAACAAAGAGATTAGGGCTTTGAGGTGTTGTTTTGGAAAATAAGTGTGGAATAAGGGTTCTTATTTTTATAGTGAAATATAGTAAGAGTGTCTTAACTATTTTTGAAGAACTATGAGAAATGTATGAAATAGAAAGTGAAAATCTAGTGTGAGCATATCACTATAATTTGTATTGAAGAGAAGTTGAGCATTGAGATTGAAAATCAAAAATATGAATTTTTTATCAAGCTGCCTTTAGGCTTGACAATGATTATAATTCTGAAGGGTCAAGCTTGAACCTTGAGGATTGTAAACATTTCCTGTCAAGAGGCACTTGAGTGAAACTAGAGAAACAAAGAGATCCTCTATATCATTATATGTCTTACTGAAAACATAAAAGGGGTTGGTGCTCCTTGAAATTGGTGTTTCTAAAAGAGGGGTTGGTGCTCCTTGAGTTGGTGCTCAGAAATCAGCCTATGAGGCATTGTCAAAAATGATTATTGAAACGAAAGCCTAAAAAAGGTAGCAATTTAGGAGTGGTTTTTCTACCCTAGGAGGGTTTTCCACTCGGCATATCTTGTGTCTATTTGCTTATATGTGGTTCATTTGATTCATTGCATGAATACTTTAATATGCTATGTTTCACTATTATAATTCTCATTTTAGTTTATGTGATTGCATTCAATACATGAATGAGTTTATCATTGATAAATGAGAGTATACATCTGGTTTATTTCAGTTTTATTAAAATTGTGAAAATAGTTAAAATCACTGATTCACCCCCCCCCTCTCAATGTCTTTTTCACTCCAACAATTGGTATTAGAGCCTAGGGTCCTCTGATAGGTCTTTCCAAGCTAGGATTGATTCTGGCCTTGGAGTCTATTCAAAATATCTCAAGCTCATGAAGGCACATCCATGACTAGAGCTCCATTATTTGATGGAACTGATTATGTATTCCGGAAAATAAGAATGGAGACTTGTTTAACTTCTATTGACCTTGATTTTTGGAGCATAGTATTGACTGGGTACATTGTACTAGCTACTCTTCCCACTAATTCTGATGAAAAGAAAAGATATAAAACTAATGCAAGAGAAAAACATGCTCTCCTGTTTACATGGACTAAAGATGTCTTTATTAAATTTGTGCACAACAGCTCTGCTAGGGAAATTTGGGTAAAACTTGAAAATATCTATCAAGGGAATGAAAAAGTAAAATAGTCTAAAGTCCTCACTCTAAAACATCAGTTTGAAGAAATAAAAATGAGGGACGATGGAAAAGTAGCTGATTACTTTTTGAGAGTTGATGAAATTGTCAATGCCATGAAAGGTCTGGGAGAAGAAGTGAAAGAATTTGATGTTGTAACTAAGGTCATTAGAACATTACAACCAAATTTGAAGCTAAGGTCACTACTCTAGAAGAGAAGAAACACTTTGACCATCTTACCCTAGACAACCTACAAGGCACTCTGACTACCTATGAAATGGGAATAAGTAAAAACAATTCCTCTGCAAAAGAAACTACCTTTAACACTGAAAGGAAAGAAAAGTTGAGGCTACTGAATCAGAATTTTTCGATTCCAAAGAATCTCACTTTGTTAGGAAGCTCAAAAAGGGCTCTGGAAAGTATAATGGAAAACTTCCCTTCAAATTCTTTAACTGTAGTAAAATAGGCCACTTTTCTGCAAAGTCCCCCTATGGTGATCCGAATAGTGACAACGAGAAATCTGAAAAATTCCCTAAGAAAAAGGCATATAGACCTAAACAAAAATTCAACTTCAAAAAGAAGAAGAGTATGTTCAACAAAAATGAAACAAACTCTGAATTTGAAGATTCTTTAGATGAAGAGGATGAAAATCTATTCATGGCTAATATCATTCAGCAAGAAGAAACTAATAGCAATGATGCTGAAGTTGGTGAAGTGGATATTGAAGGTGAACTGAAATGTGCATTAAAAGAGCTGAGAAAACTCAAAAAAAAAATGCTTGTTCAAGAACAAAACTTTGCGCAAGCTCTTGCTCAAGAGCAACTCACAAATCTTGAAATTGTGTCATTGAAAACTCAACTTGAAGAAACCAAGAGAGTTGAAGATTGTCTTCGCATTAGCATAAATCTTAAAGATTTAGAAATTCAAAAACTTGAACATGAGATTGTTGATCTCAGGAAGACCATTAAGAAATATGAAAGTACTCTTAAACTGAATGACATGCTCAATAAACATAAATTGGACAAGGACAAAACAGGTGTTGGATTCATGAAAGGTGAATGTTCAAATGATAGTGCAAAGGATAATGTTGTTTCTAGAAACAAAAGTGCTGAACCTAAACATCCTGATTCTGATAAGGATCATGTTCATCCTTTTAGGAACAATAAAATATCATATAATTCTAACCCTTTCTTTTATGGGTACTGTTATTTTTGCAATAGATTTGGCCACAAAGTGAGCTCTTGCAGATTTATAAATCCTAGAACACCTAGATTTGGTTATAGGAAAAATCTTGGCTTTGCAAGATAGATTAGATGATTCACATGCAATTCCATGGGTCATTTTGCTAAGCAATGTAAAGTTGATTAGCAGAAAAATAGCAGAAAACTAAAAAGGTTTGGAAAATTAAAACTATCAACAACATAGAACAAACTATGTTAGTTCAAACTGCTTTCCACTCCAAGAAAAAGGACTTATGGGTCTTGGATAGTGGTTGTTCAAACCACATGAATGGTGACAAAGAAAAATTCTCTAATCTTGAAGATTATGTAGGTGGATATGTGAAGTTTGGAGATAACTCAGGTATACAAATCAAAGGTAGAGGTTCTCTTCTTCTGAATGAAGACACTCCTATTTACAATGTGTATTACGTAGAAGGATTAAAACACAAACTTCTGAGTGTCAATCAAATATTTCATAGTGGCTATCAGGTCTTGTTCACTTCACAGGGATGTGAGATTAAAAAAAATCTTGGAAAAACTATTGTTGCCAGAAGAAGGACTAAGGGAAATGTCTACAATCTCCTTGACACATCTGAAAATGAAAATAATCAAGGTATGTGCTTAATGAGTCATGTTGAAGAAATTTGGCTATGGCACAAGAGACTAGGTCATATTAATTTTAACAATATGGTTAAGATTAGTAAGAATCAGAATGTAAGAGGTCTACCTATTCAAAGAAAACCTGAAAATGCAGTCTATAAAGAATGTCTCAAAGGAAAGCAAACAAAGCTAAGCTTTAAATCTAAAGAACTTTCCTCTACTAGACCTCTACAACTTGTTCATACAAACTTATGTGGTCCTACAAGGACTAGATCTATCAATGGTGATAAATATTTCATGTTATTTGTTGATGAATACTCTCGTACGGTATGGGTTACCTTTCTCAAGCACAAATCTGAAGCTTTTGAACTTTTTAAAGTCTTTAGAAAAATGGTAGAAAGGGAGTCAGATTTAAAATTGAAATGTCTAATATCTGACAAAGGTGGTGAATTCACCTCAAAATAATTCATTGACTACTATGAAAGATATGGCATAAAAAGACAATATGCTACTGCCAGAACACCTCAACAGAATGGGGTTGTTGAGAGAAAGAACAAAACTGTAAAAGAGATGGCAAGAACTATGCTAGATGAAGAAAATTTTCCAAACATGTACTGGAAAGAAGTTGTTCATACACCTTTCTATATTTTGAATAGAGTAAAAATCAGAGTGAAATCCAATTTCACTCCATATGAACTATGGTATGGTAAATCTGCCTCAATTAAATATTTCAGAATATTTGGATGCAGATGTTTTATCAAGAGAGATGATGATAACTTAGGTAGCTTTCAATCTAAGTCTGATGAAGGTATCATTTTAGGATACTCTACTCACAACAAAGCCTATAAATGCTTTAATAATAGGCTGAATAAGATTATTGAATATGTCAATGTCAAATTGGATGAAAATCTGCTTTTAGATGCTGAACCTATGGAGGATGATGAGGAAGAAAAATTTAAACCAAATATAAATTATGAAGGCTTTGAATCAGCAAACCCTGAAATAGAATCAGCAAGTCCTAAACTAGCTGAAGAAAAATCTAAAGATGCTGACACTAGCCCTGAAAAATGTGTAACAAAAACTCCTCCAAAATCTCTTGCTAGAAACCATCCTAAAGATTATTATTGGAGATAAATCTGTAGGAGTTCAAACAAGGAGAAGAAATGTTAACTATGATGAAAAATCTCACATAGCTGAGCTTATTGCTTTCAGTTTAATTACATAGTTTGAGCCAAAAAAAATTGATGAAGCTCTAACTGATGAATGTTGGCTTAATGCAATGCAGGATGAAATTGATGAAATTGAGAAAAATCAGACTTGGGAGCTAGTCCCAAGACCAGATGACAAAATTTCATAGGAGGTGAATGGATATTCAGAAAAAAACTTGATGAAAATGGCCATGTTGTTCGCAACAAGGCTAGATATGTCTACAAAGGATATGCTCAACAAGAAGGCATTGACTTTGGTGAAAACTTTGCACCTATAGCTAGACTTGAATCCATGAGAATATTCTTGGCCTATTCCATTTTCAAAAACTTTACTGTATATCAAATGGATGTAAAAATTGCTTTTCTGAATGGTTATTTGGATGAAGAAGTTTACATAGAACAACCCAAAGGGTTTACTTGCAAAAACAAACCAAATCATGTTTACAAGCTGAAAAAGGATTTATATGACCTAAAACAAGCTCCTAGAGCTTGGTACTCCAGACTAGACAGTCACTTACTTTCAAAAGGTTTTATTAGAGGAGGTGTAGACATCAATCTTTATGTTAAGATTGAAGGTTCTGATATTCATTTGTTGAAATCTATGTTGATGATACTATCTTTGGCTGTAACAATATTGTTTTGAGTCAAAAATTCTCACAGATTATGGAATATGAGTTTGAAATGTCAATGTTGGGAGAACTATCATTCTTTTTAGGTCTTCAAATCTCTCAACTTGAAACTGGTATTTTTCTCTCAAACAAAATATGCAATAGAGATGCTAAAGAAATTTCAAATGGATGAATGTCATCCAATTAGCACTCCAATAGCTACTGGTTGTAAACTCAACAAGGTTGATGATTCTCCTGTTGTAAATCCAACTGACTATAGGTCAATGATAGGAAGCCTATTATATCTAACAGCCTCAAGACCTGACATAATGCAAGTTGTTTGCATGGTTGCAATATTTTAGTCATCTCCTAAGGAATCTCATATTAATGTTGTTAGAAGGATTCTTAAATATGTTCAAGGCACTTTTGATTATGGACTTTGGTAGCCCAGAAGCAATGATTTATCATTAATTGCATATACTGATTTTGACTGGGCTGGTTGTCTGGATGATAGGAAAAGCACCAGTGGTGTTGATTTGTTTCTTGGTGATCGATTAGTGGCATGGCACAACAAAAAAAAAAATCTATTTCACTCTCCACTACTGAAGTAGAATATATTGCTACCACCTCTTGTTGTACTCAAGTAATCTAGATGTCACAAACCCTATCTAACATGGGTATTGAAATTCCTAAACCTATTTGTATTCTGTGTAATAATACTAGTGCGATTAATATTTCCAAAAATATTGTTATGCACTCTTGCACTAAACACATTGCTATAAAATTTCACTTTCTTCATGAAAAGGTGTTGGCTAATGAGGTTTTTGTGCAATATGTTCCTACACAAGCACAGGTTGCTGACATCTTCACTAAGCCTCTGGCAAAAGAAGTATTTGAAAGACTTTGGTCTAGATTGGGAGTTATCTCTTAATCCTTACTATCTTAATACTCTATCTTGGTGGTAGGGGGAGTTGGTTAGCTCTCCTTGCAGCTCATACTTTGCTGCTCCATTGCTATATATGCAACTTCATGAAAATTCAGTGTTGTCTTCCCTTTATCCTTGTGACAAAAAGGGGGAGAATTACGAGCTCTTGGTTGTGGTTCATTATTTTGGCTTGGTGGCTCATTTTTTGCCATCAAGGACAAAGGGGGAGTTTGTTGAACTTCTCTTTTGCTATTTGTCCTTGATGACAATATTTGTTTCAATTTGGCATCTTGGTGGTTGATTACTTAGTTGAACTATTTCCATTCTATCTTTGGCATACTTACTTCATTTATGATATTATCTTTCATGGCACTAATCTCTTGACTCCATGCGCAGAGCATAAGGAATCTTGGTTACAGTTTTATGTTCCCATGTTCAGGTGACATGTTTCTGATTTGACATTTTGTGCTACAGTGATTCACTTGATATTGGCTTATTTATTTTTCTATGAAACACTTGATTATATGATATTGGCTTATTCAGTGATGTACAAAATTATATGATGTTGGCTTATTCAGATTTTCTACCATTATGACATTGATACAACTTGTTTTGAACAATATCGGAGGTGGGCTTCTCTATCAGGTAATGCTTTCAGTTGGCTCTTTGTCTTAAGAAAACCCTATTAGGTTTCCTTAAATATCTATTAATGGCTTGAGCATTCGGTATACTAAATTTGGCATGGGTGAATGGCATATTGAATTTAGCATGAATATTAGCCTTTATTATATTTCATAAGGCATTGGATATTATATGGCAATCGGGTGTGGATAAAGGCAAACATATTGTTCATCCTTGTGCATGAGATTCGGGTCTCTTGGTTAACACATTACTAGGCCTTAAGGCTGACAATAGGTATAAGGTTATGATGTT
Organism: Sequoiadendron giganteum; assembly: GCA_007115665.2. Classification (NCBI taxonomy): domain Eukaryota; kingdom Viridiplantae; phylum Streptophyta; class Pinopsida; order Cupressales; family Cupressaceae; genus Sequoiadendron; species Sequoiadendron giganteum. Next base: position 3,211,746 of record CM021107.1, on the reverse strand, counting down.
CTAAAATGTCACCATGGAAGTGACTTGGCCTTGATTACTAGGAAAAAAACATGTCTTAGGTAATTGAAATTTGGTGTGTAATGTGGTCATGTCAAATAATGCAAGGCATTATTTGGTTGGCATTTTCTCTTGGTCAATAATAGAACAATGGTAATGATGTTGGGCGGCATGCAAGTCTTTGAACAGTCCGTGGATCTCAAAATGAATCATGAGTTTTTATATTATTAATTCATTCCTTTCGGACTTCAAAATCTATCAAATTTGGTAAAGGATATCGGCTATTTTGGTTTGGAAAGAATAGAGAAACTTTTTGTTTCATTGTTTGTGGGTTTCAAACCCTACTTTAGCCACCACCATGGAAACCTTCTCACAACCGTTTCACTATATTTGTTGGCTTTTTGAATTTCTTGGACATCGTATGGGGGAATATGAAAGACCATTACCATGGTCGATTCTTCTGTTAGTCTCCTGTCATTGGGTAAGAGCTCAAAACTAGAAGTAGCTCATGTTGCTTTGTTGTTCTATTGGTTTGGTAATTTTCTACATGAAAAAATATCTTCTGGTCTAATAAGGTATTCATCTCTTTAGCTGATTTTCAAAACCGTTACTTCTACTGGAAACAATAATAGAAAGATATGTGTTTACTTCTATAAGGAAGATGAAAAATGGTTTTATTTTCTTCGTGATCAGAATTAAATGCATGTTTTCACATAATCTTAACTACATTTCACAATAGTTTTACCATATCAGAATTATGGGACAGTGGTTTTGGTTTGTTGGTAATCATGAAGTCTATGAATCTTTTTAGTTTCTTATCTAGATTCATTTATAACTGTTCTTGGATGCATCATTATATGATTTCGGTTACATTGCATTTAGGTTTCAGTTACATTGTTGTTGCAATTTGTTTTCAAGGGTATTGTTCATGAATTACATACATGCTTTAATGTTGTTTGGATAAGCACTGCCTGTGCCGGCTGCTTGTAAGGACAAGGGTTTAGTCTGCTTTCTTAATTTCCATGCTGCTTGGGTGTTCCTATCAGAAGAAATTCAACATGTTAATCTTTCTCTCAAGAACACTATAACATCTAGCATTGTTGCTCAAAAAAAGTGGGTACTCTGATAATCACATATGTTTTTTCTTTTGAAAAAGAAATTTGAGCTACTCCTGTAATGTTATTTTTGAAATGAAATGATTAAATCTATGTAAGATGGAAAACAGAGAGATTAGGGCTTTGAGGTGTTGTTTTGGAAAATAATTGTGAAATAAGGGTTCTTATTTTTATAGTGAAATATAGTAAGAGTGTGCTAATTGTTTTTGAAGAACTATGAGAAATGTATGAAACTAGAAGTGAAAATCTAGTGTGAGCATATCACTATAATTTGTATTGAAGAGAAGTTGAGCATTGAGATTGAAAATCAAAAATATGAATTTTTTATCAAGTTGTCTTAAGGCTTGACAATGGTTAGAATTCTGAAGGGTCAAGCTTGAGCCTTGAGGATTGTAAACATTGTCTATCAAGAGGCACTTGAGTGAAACTAGAGATCCTTTGTATCATTGTATGTCTTACTGAAAATAGAAAAAGGATTGGTGCTTCTTGAAATTGGTGTTTCTAAAAGAGGGGTTGGTGCTCAGAAATTAGCCTATGAGGCATTGTCAAAAATGATTATTGAAATGAAAGCCTAAAAAAGGTAGCAGTTTAGGAGTGATTTTTCTACCCCAGGAGGGATTTCCACTTGGCATATCTTGTGTCTATTTTCTTATCTATGGTTCATTTGATTCATTGCATGAATTATTTAATATGCTATGTTTCACTATTATAGTTCTCATTTCATTTTATGTGATTGCATTCAATACATGAATGAGTTTATCATTGATAAATGAGAGTATACATCTAGTTTATTTCAGTTTTATTAAAATTGTGAAAACAGTTAAAATCATTGATTCACCCCCCCCCGCCCCCCCTCAGTGTATTTTTCACTCCAACGCTTCCTACTCCATAAACCAACTCAAAAGGAGACATCCTGATTACCTTCTTAAGGGTGGTCTTGTCTGCCCATAAAGCTTCATATAGTTTCTTATGCCAATCCTTTTTATTCTAGTTCAATAGTTTCCTTGTCATACTTACCAAGATTTTATTGCTAGACTCAGCCTTGTTGAACATCCAGAATACTGAGAGGGGGGGGGGGGGTGAATTGGTATTCCATAAAACCATAATAAAATCCACTTAAACATTATCAAAATTCTGACTGAATCAGCAAGAGAGAACATAGAAACAAGTCAGTGCAACCATACACATGAACACCAAGAGTTTTACATGGAAAACCCAAAATGGGAAAAACCACGGTGAGGGTTGACTCACAATATATTATATCTGAATACAAAATATTATGGGGCTCACTGCCAAGACTCACTGTCCTTAAATGGCTCACTTCCAGGACTCACTATCCTTAAATGACTTACTTCCTGAGTACAAAAGATGGCTAACCACCAAGATACAATGATAGTGACTCACTGCCAAAAGATTGAACTGGTATGATACACCTTCAATGTGTAGGGTTCAGTTCCATTGAAGCTCAGAATAAGAAGTACTACCTCACACAAAAGTCTCTCAAAAAACTTGTACTTATCACAATTGATAAATCATTTAGGCTCTAATATTTTCCTTTTTTCACATTCACTTCTCCTTCTCGCTCTCATATATATCTCTTTTCTATCTTTCATCCTATATATACAAGTATATCTTATTCATCAATTAGGTTGGCCTAATTAGATGAACAAAAAATAATCAAAACCTTCTTCATCAACACCATATAAGATTTAAACATTTTATCCATGTAGTGCATTGTACCAAGTTGACTATCATCTATAAAACATAACTAGTCTTCATAATATATTACATTCATTGATTCGACCAAGACTAGAACACAATTCTCCAAACCAGAAAATAATCCTCAAAGAAAACACATTTTGGATCTGAGAACATATTAATTTCCCATCATACTACCAAGAGAGAGACTATCAACAAAACTTCAACATAAGAGTGTTCACCTTAGTAGAATGTGAAGTCTCCCATGTAGTATGCCACATAGAGAACAATAGTAGGATACAAAGTTAAAGTCTGTTAGAGATAAATTTCTGCTCACAAAAAAATGCATCTCAAGATCCAGGATATAGCTATCTGAATGAGTCAAGAAAACATGGTTAAGAGATTAGAGTCATATCAGATCTTGGGGTGAATTTTGGACTCGAATACCAATACACCGATCCATCACAAAAGAGTATTATTGGCAGAGAATAAGTTCTAGTAAACCAAGCAGACTTCCCATATAGTTATCACCATGTTGACGTCAATGACAACATAGGAACAAACAACACAACCATCCATACTTCATTCTCATGTTGCAAGGCTTACAACAATCTCCCCCTTTGGCATTTATGGAAACATGGATGACAAAAAAAATTCTAGGATACTGCAACTGAATACTTTGACTACTCCCCCTATCAAAATTGTTCTTCACAAAAATGTTTTTCCTCTGTCTCTCTATCTCTTTATCTCTCCCCCTTTGAAATTAATGAAAAAGGAAGGGGTCTTGTATATATGTAAATATGCATCAAAATTCTACCAGAAAGATATGAACACAACCTTGAATTAGCCTAAGAAGAACCTCTAAGACTCTACAGGACAACCTTCTACGATGCTTTAACTTCTTCCCATGAACCTTCTGCACTGACAAGAGTCTTGTAAAGTAGATAAATTCTATTTAAGGAATCTACACCATATGTTAAAGTATTGGGACTAAGATCAATCTCTGATAATTCACCAATACAACCAAGAGAGCTAGAAACAAAAGTATGCTTGAGTTTAATCATATCTTTGAGTGCCACAAAATTCTTGATAAAATATGTCCTTTGATCGTATAGAGAGAAGAATTTTTCCTAAATTTACACAATGTAGGACCACCTTTGATTATCTTTATCTTCTGCTAACTTGTATGTATCTACCTAAGTGCTCAACTGGGACTCACTCATCCTTATCTCATTTCTTATATCCAATGTGCTGCCAGACCAATCTAGGCAAAAAGAAAGCAGTTCATGTGCCTCTTTTTCACAACCTTGTACACTCTCCTATTCCTTCATTACTCGATCATGTGCATTCACACATTTTCCTTTGATATCTTCCAAATTTCCTTCATTAGACTTGATTCCAGTAGACATTTCAAGTCTGGAGATGTACACCTTCAAATAATTAATCATTCCATGGAGATTCTCCACAACAAAAATAGATGAATCAAAATTAGCATCGAGAATAACCTTCTGCAATTATTCCAAAGCTCTTTGAATATTTATTCTTTCATGCTCATGTTCAAGCTCATTTTCTTCTTTACCTTCTTGATTGACAACACTCTTCTTTTTCTTCCATGCTCCATTCACACTACCGGAGGTAGCTTCTACATTGAGATCCTTAGGGATTTCCAAAATAATTTTAGCATATTTATCGACTTCGGCCTCTGAAACTTCATAATCCAATTCAAATATCCAAACTAACCTTGATTCAAGTGCTTCCATGTGACAAAAATTGGAATGTATTCTTCTTACTCTTCTTGATCTCCTTTAAATTCTTCAAAATATATATACGAAGAAATTGACATGTCATATTCCATACCTCTTATGACCATATAAATATCAGTATGCATCACAATAGTAGAAACTGTAAGGTCATTGTTAGGGATATAAACTTTGTGATCAATGACCATAGAAACATACCTTATTACCAGATCAACAATCAATCTGAAATCAATCTCTTTCCCTTAAGAAATTGCACCTGTAACCTTAATTATTTATTTCTCATCCGTAACCTTCAGTTTGGGAACTAGTCCAAAGGAACACAAACCAATTACATCTCTAATAGCTTCTCTGGAAATCAAATGCACCTCATCTATCCATAGAGATTCATCATGAATTATTCTCAACACTATTCAAATATACTTCTCAAATTCAAACAAGGGAACATTCCTCCAAGAATCCAACTTTTTCTCAACTAATCCTCTATATGCATCATGGCTCTCTTTCAACTCACTTTCCCAAAGCACATTCAACTGAACTGATGACATCTCTTTAATCTTACTATAAAAAAATGCATAGATATCTTCTATAGGAAAAATTCTCAGAGGGATGCAAGAGAATGCACCAACAGACTCTTTTGACACATTCCTCAAATATCTCTTCAAACTAGATTTATCCGCATAATTCACAACCTTTGAATTATCCATAGAAATAAAAGTGAAAGATTGTGCAAACAAGAATACCTTTGAAAAATGCCAATAAATGTATAGATATCCTACTTCCGGAGTTCGCTTTGAATCCGTCTGTTATGTTCTTCAAACTCTAAATTTCCTTTTAAACTTCCTTTGCACGTTTCTCTGAAAATATATAAGACTTTAAAATTATATGAATTTATTCCTTTCATTCTAAATTATTTTGCAATAAATGCTTCAACTTGCAGGTAGATTACCTCAAAAATTGTGTACGCCACCATTCTTTCAAATTCTATAGACTTCATCCTTCACACATGCCATTGAGAAAATAACTTAACCTACATTAAGTATACTTGCCATGATATGACACAAGTACTAATGAGGGGGTTTATTATATTTTCTGATGATTTCTCCCCCTTAGCCAGTGCTTTTATTTAGAAATTGACAAGAGTATTTGCATCAAAGGTTGACATAGATAAGGCCGATGATTCCTTTCTCCAAATACATTTCATTTCCTTTCTTTCTTCTTCTAAATCAAAGGTTTGATCATTCTTCTTCACCGAATAGAAATTTTTCTTTCTTCCATTGTTACTACCAAGGTGTTCTGGATTGTTACACTTACAACAAACAACATTCTTCTTTCCATTTTCTCTTTTATCCAACAAACTAACTTTATGTCCATTCTTCTTGCTCTTAGAACATTTTCTGAGGAATGATAGAGAATCATTCACTTTGCTTTTGCAATTCATTTCCTTATGACCAAATTTCTTGTAGGAATAGAAAACACCATTGAAGGATAAATACCTTTTAGCATTATGTCATTTGATAGGATTTTTTTTGGAATTGCTTCTTCACTCCTTGATTTGTCTATTTTTGCACCACATCTTCTTACTAATGGATTTCTTCGCTTTAAAACTTTGACCTTCCTCAAACCCTAAACCACTCTTATCTATTTTTGGTCTTTGAGAGGTAATCAATTAATCAAGCATCGCCGAGCTTATCTTAAATTTTTCTTCAAAACTTCTTTCCTTTTCCAAATCAGATCTCAATTTTTCTGCTTCTTTTTCTAAATTTAAGCATTCATCCATCTTCCTTTGAATTTCAATTTCTAACATTCTTCGGTTCTTTTCTTCTCATCCAATTGTTGCAGTGGGATAGAGATAATTTCTTCTCCTTCAACCAATAGATCGCATGCTTCCATACTTTTACTTTGAAACTTTTTAATGTACTCATTTTATTTTATCAACATGTCCTTCAGAACTTCCATTTTTTTTAAATATTTGGTAAAGACTACTTCCGAAGGAAAAAATTTCTCATACTCAAATTATGGGACCTTCCTCAAGCTGTTAGGCTTCTTCTGAGGAACCAAACTCTGATAGAAATTGTTGAACATCAAGAATACTGAGAGGGAGGGGTGAATTGGTATTCCATAAAACCATAATAAAATCCAATTAAAAATTATCATAAGTCTGACTGAATTAGCAAGAGAGAACATAGAAACAAGTAAATGCAACCATACACATGAACACCAATATTTTTACGTGGAAAACCCAAAATGGGAAAAAATACAATGAGGGTTAACTCACAATATATTATATATGAATATAAAATAGTACGAGGCTCACTGCATGAGTACAAAAGATGGCTAACCACCAAGATACAATGATAGTGGCTCATTTCCAAAAGATTGAACTAATAGGATACACCTTCAATGTGCAAGGTTTAGTTCCTCTGAAGCTTAGAATAAGAAGTACTGCCTCATATATTATTCTCTCAACAAAATTTTATTGATTGCAATTGATAAAGAATTTAGGCTCTAATCTTCTCCTCTGTTCACATTCAGTTCTCCTTCTCACTCTCATATATATCTCTCTTCTATCTTTTGTCTTATATATATACAAGTATATCTTATTCATCAATTAGGTCAGCCTAATTAGATGAACACAAAATAATCAAAACCTTCTTCATTGGCACCATATAAGATTTAAACATTTTATCCATGTCGTGCATTATACCAAGTCGACTATCATCCATAAAACATAATTAGTCTTTATAATATATTTCATTTGTTGAGTCGGCCAAGACTAGAACTTAATTCTCCAAACCAACAAATAATCCTCAAATCAAACACCTTCCAGATCTGATTAATTTCCCATCATACTACCAACAAAGATACTATCAACAAAACTGCAGCATAATAGTGTTCACCTTAGTAGAATGTTGAGTCTCCCACACTATATGCCACACAGAACAATATTAGGATACAAAGTTAAAATCTATCAGAGATAACTTTCTGCTCACAAAAAAAGATGTGTCAATATATAGGATGTAGTTTTCTAAATGAGTCAAGAAATAATGGTTAAGAGATTGGATTCATATCTTATCTTGCGGTGAATTTTAGAATCAAATAACAACACATTGATCCATCACAAAAGAGTATTACTGGAAAAGAATAACTTTCGGTAAACCAAACAGACTTCCCATATAGTTATCACCATGTTCACATCAATAACAACATAGGAACAACCAATGCAACCATCCATACTTTATGCTCATGTTGCAAGGCTTCCAACAAGCCTGACCATTCCCTTAAGGATAGTAGTTTGTTTAATATGATAAGGAGATTCCATAATCATATCAGAATAGTGATATCACATTGGAAGAAAAACTTGTTGCATTATCAATCACTAAATTATAAGGAGCTATGAATCTGACTAAAATGTTTTCCTTGATGAAGTTGCAGACCACTTATGAAGTAGTCCTCTTCACAAGAATTTCCTCCACCCATTTGGTAAAGTAGTTCGTCACTGTAATAATGTGAGTGTGACCTTTACTTGATTAAGGACTAATAAGCTCTATGAAATCTAGGCCCCATTGTTGAAAGGGTCCATCAATTACAACAAGACTCAATAGGATCACTGCCAAATGAGGTCTGCCTACAAATAACTTGCATTTATCGCATCTCACCACCCAATAATAGGCATCTTTAAACATACCTGTCCAATAGTAACCATGCCTCGAGATTTTAAAAGCGGTCACAATTGAGGACAAATTTCCTCCACACACATCATTTTGAAATGTTTTTAGCTGCCTTTCTTGCTGAATTTTATCTACTTACTTTAGGAACATGCCATCTAGACCTCTCTTGTATAGGGTATCTTCCCAAATGACATATTTAAATACCTTTAGCTTGAGGTTCTTCTTCTGCTTCTTCAAAATATTTTTTGGAAACTTTCCATATGTGAGGAAATAGGAAATGTCTGAGAACCACTCATCTTAAAGATTAATAGTCAAGACTAGAGGAAGATCATCCTAATCCTTTTACTCCTCATGATCCTCTACCATAGGTTTGCAGAGTCCTCTTCCCCAAACTAGCTTGGTAGGCTTAATATCCGAATCACATTCTTGCACTTTAGCAAACCAACTACCCCTTCTATTGCAATCGACTTTCTGTTGGGTAAGGATTCTTTTGATGGTAGGGTCCGATATGTATACAACTGCATGTGAATGCAGTATGTAAAAACAAAATTGTTTAACTACCTTTACTATTGCAAAAGCATGCTTTTCTATGTGAGAATAGTTGAGATCATGATTTTTCAATGGGATACTCATGAAGGCTATAGGTGCTTGCACATTCTTTTCGTCAACTTGAAGTAGAATGGTAGATACAATATGTTCTGAGGCATAACAATAAATAATGAAATCCTTTTTAAAATCAGGATGTACCAGAATAGGGGCCTCAGAAACAAATTCCTTGATTTCATTGAAATCTTATTTTCCATCTTCATTCCATTTAAAAACTTGTTGTTCTCTCATCATTTCCACTATATGTTTGGTTATCATAGAAAAGTCTAGAACAAATGTTCTTAGAAAATTAACTTTCCCAAAGAAATACTACACACCAGTTTTACTAAAAGGAAGGCTCAACTAAAGGATAGTATGAACTCATTCAAGATCTATTCTAATTCCTTCTTTGGATACAATATGACCTAAAATATTACCTTCAATTACCCTGAACACTGAATTTTAATGATTGAGGGAGATATCATGTTCTTTACATCTCCGTAGCACTTGATCCAAGTCCCTCAAGTGATTTGCTCTCTTCTTGGAGAGCACCGTCAGGTCATCTAGATAAATGACTATGATCTTATTTCAAAGGTCTGTGAATGATAGGTCCATCGCTCTTTCCAAAGTCACTCCAACATTAATAAGTCCAAAAAGCATCTTGTTGTAAGAGAAAGTTCCCTAAGGCATAGTGAACATTGTCTTATGTTTTCCTTGTCCCACCACACTAATCTAGTTATAGCCAGAGAAACCATCCAACATGGACATCATCTATGAGGCATCAAATCTTGTAGGATGTGATCCATGTTAATAAGTGGGTAGTTTTATTTCAAGGACGCTTGATTGAGATTCCTAAAGTCCACGCAGATCCTTATCTCACCATTATTTTTGTGGATTGGGATAATGTTTTCCACCCAGATTGAATGATGAATCGAGTAGATTATTCTAGCTTTCAGCATCTTGTCAATTTCCCTGAAAATTGCATCGATCACTTTACGGTTGTAATTCCTTTGTTTTTGTTTGAAAGAAGATATTCCACCCTTTAGTGAGATGTGATGCTAAAATTTCCCATCCATGAATTTTTTAAGGTCATCATAGCACCAAGTGAAAACCTCCTTGTACTTGATGAGCAAGGCTATGAATTTCTCCCTTTCTTTTGGAGAACAACATTTTCCAATATAAACCATCTTAGGAGAATTAGGAATCCTAATGTTCACCACTTCAAAATCTCCAAAACTATTGATGGACTCATTCATTTTCCATTTAATGGATTCATCATGTCGATCAAACATATCTTCCAAAGAAACCAATCATTTAGGGATTATGTTACCTTTCAACTATATGACCACATCCTTTAGTTCACTAGTTTCATTAGGGAAAATATATTTACATTCACTAAAGCTTCCTTCGAAGAAAGTTTGGGTGAACATTTCAGAATTTTCCAAGAAGGCTTGAATCTGCTTATCATTCTCAGAGACCTACTAGTTATTAACATTGTTGGGAACATTGGATCGATAGATTAGCTCAATCCTATAAGATTTATTTTTAAAATTTGCATGAGGCAATAAAAGGGAGGCAAAAACAACTAAAGAATCAAATCTAGAATTCCTTTCCCTAGGAACAACCTCTATTGAAAATTCCTCAAAACACTCAATAGCATCCCATACCTAGTTCTTGTAATGTCTTAATCTTTAATTTTTTAGAATGAAAATTGTGTGTACCTGCTTGACGATCAATTTTGCATCATCTAAGACTCTAATCTTCTTGATTCCCATATTCCTTGCTTCAGCTAAACCCAACAAGAGGGCCTCATATTTTGTAGTATTGTTGGTGTTTGAAAATTCCAATTTATAATAGAAGGAAGTTGCTCACCAGACGGGGATATGAGAACCACATCGGCTCCTGATCTAGAATTTGAGCAGCCTCCATCAAACTCCATTTTCCAAAGTTCTGAGTTCAAACTCAAATCAACCACATTGACCTCTTTATCTTCATCTGAAAATAACATATAATTTCCAAAATCAGCTTCTTCGAACAAAATTTGGGCCTTGGGGTCTTTTGATTTCAGTACTATTATTTTGTCTTTAGGTTCAGGCTCCAAGTGTACCTTTTTATTGCCAATCGGTATAGTAGCATAAGACCACTCTAGCTGAATTTTATCACCTAGGTCTTTACAAAAAAATCTTCTTTATACATACCATAATTGTGTTGGATGTTGTGGTTGTGTTGCTGATATGTGGTTGTCATTGATGTCAACACTATTAGCATTAGTGATTCTGAAGGCTATATATGTCGAGGATATTGAGAAAATTAGAATAAATATGTTACAGGTAGTCTGTGAAGTTGAGAAGATCAGAATGGTGGAAAGTTGTGTACGTTGATATTCAAAATTTGTGCATTAAAGGGTTCTTTGCTAAGCCTCTCTAGTATGTTGTCTGAAAGTTTCAGTGCTACGCATCAAGATTGGAGTGAGTTATGAGTTCCTACAGTTATTATGTTATTGTAGCAAGTGTTTCTAGAAGAAGAGAATGTAATTCTAGAAAATTGAGTTGTTGTGTATGCTCCAGTGACATTTAGTGATGTTTCTAGATTGTGCTCTATCATTGTGGTACATCCACATTGATCGTTGTGTTCGTGATTGAAGATTTTTCCTTGTGTGTTCGAGTTTACATGTTCTTGGCCGACATGATGGTGATAGCGTGTTGCGGATCCTTATGGATTAATTTCTTATTGTTTGGCATGTTCGAGGATAATGATTTAGGTCTTCATTATAGTGTGACCGACTTAGGTTGGTGTGCATTGAGATTTGTTCATGAATTGGGCCGATAGTTGTAATTTATTCTTTTATTTGTGGCCGACAGAGTTGTCGATGTAAATTCATGTAGCGGATATATAAGAGTGATTATTTCTTCATTTTGGAGTGTGTGAGGTGTGCTTGGTGAACGTATGCGAAGTGTGAATGTGAAATGTGTGAATAAAGATTAGATCATTTGATTTCAGAGTAGAGTGTGAAGAAGATTGAGCAAAGTGTGAAGAGGTATTTATGTGCCTAACTGGAATTGTCATCAGGCTTTGGTAGAAGCTAATTTCTCAATTCAACCTCATTAGATGGATTTAATATGATTATTTTTATGTAAGGTAGTGAGCCTTCCCTTTGAGAAGTGATCTCTAGGCAGTGTGTCTGAATGCATGTGCATTCCTTATTCATTTTTCATTATACTTATAATAGGGTATAATCTTGTGGACTAACATCCATTGTGGTTTTTCCCTTAACATGGTTTCCACATATAAAATCTTGGTGTTCATGTGTTTTTGATATATTATTGATTCATGCTTTCACTGTTAATTATCAAATCTAAGATTAAAGGTTGATTAAGGTTAAATAAGTTTAAATTTTGTAACAACTGATTCACCCCCCCTCTCAGTTGTTTGTCCTTATTTTTCCAATAATTGGTATCAGATCAGGTTCCTATGGAGAATTTTAATAGCTTGAGGTGATCTGAGATGGCATCATACAAGATGGATAGTCCTAGATTCAATGATACAAATTACTCTCTCTAGAAGGTCAGAATGGAGTGTCATTTGAAGTGCATTGGTGAACCCTTCTGGAATATTGCAAAGAACAGATATAATATTCCTCAGAATGGTCCCACTACTCCTGATAAAGATCAAAGAAGCTAAAAATAACATCAAGGCTATAGAAGCATTGTTGAGTGATTTGATAGATTTAGAGATGACAAATGTGATAGGTCTGAAGACAATACATGAGATTTGAAAGAAATTGGAGACATTGTCTGAAGGAGATGCACAAGTGAAGATTGCTAAGCTAACAAGTCTGAAAGGAAAGTCAGATAATTTCAAGATGAGTGAAGATGAAAACATTGTTGCTTTCATGCAGAAGGTAAATAAACTAGTGACGGGTATCAGGTGTACCGGTGGAGTTATGGAAGAAGATGAGATTGTGGCTAAAGTGCTTAGATTAGTGCCTACTTCTTACAAAACGAAAGCTCATGCTATTCAAGAGCTCATGACAGTAACAAATGTGACAAGAGACATGTTTATTAGTAAACTAGATGCCTTTGAGTTGAGTTAATTTGGTGAGTCTACTCCTAAGACAAAATCTGCATTTAAAGCTATTGTATCCAGAAAAATCCAATAGACATATGATCTGGGAGAAATTTCCTAAAAGACATTCAAGTATGAAAATGAGATGAAACAAATTGAAGATGAAGAAAGAGAGCTAGAAGAGCTAGAAGAATTGATTGTGAAAAGAGAACCCAAAGGACATGGTAAGAATAAGGAAAGTTGTCTATTAAATGTTTCTCTTGTAGTAAGATAGGTCATTTTGCATAAAGGTGTCCTGAAAAAGTTTCTAAGTATAAACCTGACAAGTCTAGATTTCAAAAGAAATGTTATTATGCTAAAGAAGGTGTTACTGATGATGAATTTGATAAATAAAATGGAAATAAATATGGATGGGTATTCATTGCTATCAAGGAAAATGGTACAGTGTTCACTGAATCTACTAACAATCAGAATATTGAGAAAGCTCTTGTAGCCAAAATTGATGAAAAGGATGAATGGGTGATTGAAAGTGGATGCTCACATCATATGAATAGTGACAAAAGCAAGTTTCTAAGCTTGGAAAAGTATGACAGTGGTGTTGTAAGATTTGGAGATAACAATGCTAGTGTGAATTGTGGCAGAGGCACTATTTCTCTTGGTGGTAAATGTAATACTGATGATGTTCTTTATGTTGAAGGATTGAAGCATAAATTTTTGAGTGTTGAAAAAATGGTAGACAAGGGATACAATCTTCAGTTCAAAGATGGAATGTGTAGGATATTGGGAAGCCCTGAAAATATAATTGCTTTAGGTACAAAGATAAGAGGTAACATTTTTCACTTAAGTGTTGCTAGTGAAAGTTGTTTAATTGCTCAAGTTGATGTAAGCTGCTTATGGCATAGGATGTTGTGTCATGTGAATTTTGATAACATTTTCAAAGTAATCTCCACTCAAGCAGTCAGAGATCTACCTAAGTTAGTGAATCCTACTAACACTATATGCAAGGAATGTCAAATGGGAAAGTAGACAACAATTTCTTTTAGGAGTAAATAACATCATTCAAATGAAGTGTTGGAGTTGGTTCATACTGATCTATGTGGTCCATCTAGGATCAAAAGTCTAAAAGGAGAAAGGTACTTTATGTTGCTTATTGATGATTACTCTAGGATGATATGGGTTGCTTTCTTGAGAGAAAAACATGAAGCACTAGAAAAGTTCAAAATTTTCAAAGCTTTGGTAGAAATGAGACAGGATTGAAGGTTAAATGCTTAAGATCAGATAGAGGTGGTGAATTCACTTCCTAGGAATTCAATTCATTTTGTGAAGAGAATGATATCAAAAGATAGTTATCTTCTCCCCAAACCCCTCAACAAAATGGAGTTGTTGAAAGAAGAACAAAACAATTCTAGATGTTGCTAGAACTATGATGTTGGAAGGTAATGTTCCTCATATCTACTGGAGAGAAGTTGTAAGCACTATTGTATACACTATCAACCAGGTAAATGTTAATGGTAATTCTGGTAAGACTCCTTTTGAGTTGTGGTTTGGTTATAAGCCTACTGTTAAATATTTCAAAATCTTTGGAAGTAGATGTTATATCAAGAGAGATGAAGATATTGGCAAGTTTCATGCTAGAAGTGATGAAGGAATCTTTCTAGGTTACTCTACTAAGAGCAAAGCCTACCAGTGCTACAATAGAAGATTCAAGAAAATGGTTGAAAGTGAAAATGTTAGAGTTGATGAATAAAATATTAGATCATCTAGATACTATGGATATGATTCAAATGACCAACAAGATATTACTGATAATGGAAAGAATGCACAAACACATAATCAAGTCCAAATTGTTCCAGTGAATCAAGAGAATCATGAAGAAGATGCTAGTGGAAGTGCAGAAGAGAGAATAGAAGAACTAGAAGTCAGAGAGAATCCCGAAGTCCCAAGGTATGTAAAGCTAAATCATTCTGAAAATCAGATTATAGGAGACAAGAACAAAGATGTGCAAACTAGAAGAAGAATTGCAGAAGAGTATTGCCTGATTTCCAAGACTGGGCCTAGTAATGTCAATGAAGCATGTAAAGATGAATATTGGATGGAAGCAATGAAGGAAGAACTGATGCAGATAGAGAAAAATGATACATGGATTCTTGTTCCTAGACCTCAAGATAAAAATGTGATTAGAACCAAATGGGTCTTTCAGAATAAGCTAAATGAACACGGTGAAGTTGTCATAAATAAAGAAAGATTGGTATGTAAAGGATACTCACAGATGGAAGGTATTGATCTTGAAGAAACCTTTGCCCCTGTTGCCAAAATTGAAGCTGTAAGGTTATTTCTTGCTTATGCTACTTTCAAGAATTACAAAGTCTATCAAATGGATGTGAAGTCAACATTTCTAAATGGAGAATTATAAGAAGAAGTTTATGTTGAGCAACAAGATGGATTTCAACTGACTGATGAAAAAGACATGGTTTTTTGATTGAAGAAAGCATTGTATGAACTCAAACAAGCCCCTAGAGCCTGGTATGCTAGATTGGATAAATACTTGTTGAAGCTTGGATTCAATAAAGTTATTGTTGACAATAATATGCATTTCAAGATGGATCAGGATAAAGATTTGATTATTGAATTTTTTGGTGATGACATTATTTTTGGTCATGATGACTACTTATGCATGAAGTTTGTTGATGAAATGAAAAGTGAATTTGAGATGTCAATGATAGGAGAGCTGAAATTCCTTTTAGGATTGAAAATAACTTAGCTAGAGGATGGAATCTTCATATCTCAGTCCAAATATGTAACATAGTTACTAAAAAAGTTTGGCATGAAAGACTCAAAACTAGTAGGAACACCCATGATAACAAGATGCAAGTTAACACAGAATGATGATTCTCCTAAGGTTAATCAAACAAGGTACAAATCAATGATTGGTGGATTGCTCTATTTGACTCAGACTAGACCAAACATTATGAATGTTGTATGTATGGTTGCTAGATATCAAGTTGATCCAAAGGAATCACATGTGATTGCAATAAAGAGAATTTTTATATACATGAAAGGAACAATTGCTTTTGGTCTATGGTATCCTAAGGATGATTATCTTACTCTAAATGCCTTTACAGATGCAAATTGGGCAGGATATGTAGATGAAAAGAAAAGTACAAGTGGTGGTGAATTCTTCTTAGGGAAGAAGTTGGTGTCTTGGCTAAGTAAAAAGCAGAATTCCATTTCCTTATCTACTATTGAGGCAAAATATATTGTTGCTGAAAACAATTGTGCTCAAGTAATGTGGATGAAGCAGATGCTGAGAGATATCAGAATTGAGTATGATGAGCCTATTGCTATATTTTGTGATAATTCAAGTGCCATAAACATTTCCAAGAATTCAGTGTTACATTTGAAGACAAAACATATATCTATCAAGTATCACTTTTTGAGAGACAAAGTGAGTAATAAAGAAGTAGGATTGGAATATGTGCCCACTATGGAAAACACTGCAAACATATTTATGAAACCGTTTCCTAAAGATACTTTTGAGTATCTCAGAGGCAAGTTAGGGGTGATTTCCCCTCCTAATCTGAACTAAGATGCAAGTCTTTGCATCAATCTGTGCACTTACAATGAGATCTTGTTTCAGATTGATGTTGTGGTGGTTGCTACTTAGAGGGAGTAGCTAGATGATTCAGATATGTGGCTCAGAGATTGTGTACCTTTTCCATTGATGTCAAAGGGGGAGAAGTGTAATGTGAAAAACCTTGTAAAATCCAAGGGGGAGAAGTGTAGAACAAAGGAGAAGAGTACTGTGTGAAGAGCTAGTTGTGTTGATGGTATTTTTCACATCATGTGTTGCCATCAATGCCAAAAGGGGAGATTGTTGGATGTTGTGGTTTTGTTTATGATATGTGGTTGTCATTGATGTCAACACTATTAGCATTAGTGATTTTGAAGGTTGTATATGTCAAGGATATTTAGAAAATTAGAATAAATATGTTGCAGACAATCTTTGAAGTTGAGAAGATTAGAATGGTGGAAAGTTGTGTACATTGATATTCAGAAGTCACACATTAAAGGGTTTGTTTCTAAACCTCTCTAGTATGTTGTCCAGAAGTTTTAGTGGTACACATCAACATTGGAGCGAGTTATGAGTTTTTAAGTTCCTACAGTTATTTTATTACTGTAGCAGGTGTTTTTGGAAGAAGATAATGTAGTTCTGGTAAATTTTATTGTTGTGTATGCTCTTGCGACATTCAATGATGTTTCTAGATTGTGACCTATCATTGTGGTATGTCCACATTGATCGGTGTGTTCGTGATCAAAGATTTTTCTTTTGTGTGTTCGATTTTTAATGTTCTTCGCCGACATGATGGTGGTAGCGTGTTGTGGATCCTTATGGATTAATCTCTTATTGTTTGGCATGTTTGAGGATGTTGATTTAGGTATTCATTATGGTGTGACTAAATTAGGCTGGTTCGCATTGAGATTTTTTCATGAATTGGGCCAAAAGTTGTAATTTATTCTTTTATTTGTGGTTGACAGAGTTGTTGATGTAAATTCATGTAGCAGATATATAAGAGCGATTGTTTCTTCATTTTGGAGTGTGTGAGGTATGCTTGGTCAACATATGCAAAGTGTGAATGAAAAATATGCGAATAAAGATCAGATCATTCGATTTTAGAGCAGAGTGTGAAGAATATTGAGCGAAGTGTGAAGAAGTGTTTTTGTGCCTAACTAAAACTATCATCAGGATTTGGTAGAAGCTAATTTCTCAGTTCAACTTCATCAGATGGATTTAATCTGATTATTTTTATGTAAGGCAGTGAGCTCTAGGTAGTGTGTCTGAATGCATGTGCATTCCTTATTCATTTTTCATTATACTTATAACAAGGTATAATCTTGTGGACTAATATCCACTGTGGTTTTTCCCCTAACTGGGTTTCCCTGCATAAAATCTTGGTGTTCATGTGTTTATGATATATTGTTGATTCATTCTTTCACTATTAATTATCAGTTTTGATATTAAAGGTTGATTAAGGTTAAATAAGTTTGAATTATGTAACAACTGATTCACTCCCTCTCTCAGTTGTTTGTCCTTGTTTTTCCAACAAACTATATGGTATGTCAACTACTAAAATGGTGATCTTAAGACATTTGTTTGGATGGGCAACAAGTGCAACTTGTCCATCTTTGATATATCCAATTAGAGGAACTTGTTTGGACTCCATAGAATAGCATTTCCTGAATTTATTGGTCAGGTTTAATCCTAGAGCTTGGGTTGTTTGCATAGGGATAACATTGTCAAAAGTGCCAAAATAAATAATAAAATTATTCAACCTGAACCCATTTATAAACAATGACACATAGAAAGGACTGGGCTTATCATCAAAAGTATATGATGAAGACACCTTACTGTTGGATGCCATATTAGCTGCTAAGTCCTGAGAGCTAATCATATGTTCATCTAAGCTAGCATGAGACTCAGATTTTCCTAGTCTAAAAAATTCAATCAATCTATCTAACGCTTTAGGATTCATGCGTAAATATTCGGCTTATGAAATTTTCACATTAGAATTTGTACAAAATTCTAAAATATCAAAAGGTCTAGGAGGATTTTTAGTAGACAACAAATTAGAATATTTGGAAGAATCTTCTATGGTTGTATGTGATACATTTTCTCCCTTCGAAGTGGTACTAGCTCTAGTAAGAAAAATTTAGGAGAATTATGAGTACCTTTTTTATTGGTGTTTCACTGTCCTCATGTAACAATGAAATGGGTATGATTATCTAGAGTGATGTAGAAATCTCCACCTCTATCATCTTTAGGTTCAAGCTCAAGGTGCCCATTTGCAGAGTCACCATACTGATGGGGAGAGTTTCCATATTCAGTAAAGTCTTCAATGACCCCCTTCACAGTGGCCATCTGCATGAATCTATTCATCTCAGGACATTATGTTCCATCATGATTAGAAGTAAGGTGAAAGGCACACATATTCTTCTTGTGATCTCTTGGATGAGCTTCTATCACCAGCCTCTGTTGAGTTGGAGGTAGGGGAAGGTTCTTATTGTATGGATAATAATTCACCTTTCTCAAGAAGTCTTGATAAGGTTGATTTCTCTTGGGTAATTATCTTTTAAGAGCAATAATGTCATTTTCTAGTCTTTGTATCATAGGGTCTAATGAAGTAGATGGCTACACCTTGTTTGCATGCATCTCTCTGTTTGACTTTCCTACTATGGTAAAATCATCTTCTAATTGAATAGCAATTGTTTGTGGTGCCTCCAATATATTCATTGGTCTTTTTTAGGAGTAACCTAATATCTAGGTGTTGTGCATTGATGAAGAAAAACTTTTGTGTCTCTATTGATGGCCTCTTGACAGCGTTGATTCAAGATAAAAATATATTAAAATTTACAAAAAACTCTCTCATAGGCTCACTTGCCTCTTTCTTCATTAGTGTGACTTGTGCTAACAAAGAAAGATCATCATCTACCATTTTAAATATGGCTTCAAACTTACTTAACATAGTTTCCTAGCTGTTAATTGAACCATGTGGTAGTTGATAGAACCATTGCACTGCAGTGTCCACCAAAGATTTAGACAAAATCCTAACCAGTACATCTTCCTCCTATACTCCAAGCACACCGCAAGTGGCAAAGAAAGCATCAATACGCACCTCGAGCGAGATTTTTCCATCGCCCCTAAACTTGGGTAGATTTTTATGAGAGCCTTTAGGTAAATCATATAATTTTTTTCCCAAATTCAAAGCACTTATGGCAGCCTCCCATGGGATAGGCAGTTGATTACACATATTATGAGGAAAATTTATGACTACAAGAAGAAAAGTCTCGTGTAACACTAGCACTTGAGAAGTTGAATAGTCTAGAGGTGCCCTAGCTGTAGAAGCAAGTCTACTTCTAGCCCAACCCTTCTTTGAGAGGGAATACTATCAAAAAATGTACTTCTTTGTAAAGACTCTAAAACTGGGTCTGAGATACCCCTACTTCTTTATCCCCTAGTAAATCTATTGGAATTTAGGGTGAGCTTAAGATATTCAATATGAAAAACTTGTACAAGGCAACTCAAATCTTGTTAGATTCATTTGTTCCCTAGTAGAGTCGCCAAAAATCTATTTGTTAACAGATTGGGCACCTTGAGAAATAATAAGTTATTTAGCTCGAGAGGTGCGGTTATTTCCTATAACTTTGGAAAGTTCACAATTTCATTTGTGAATTTCCTTTGAATTTTGGAGGTACGGCTCCCTCTTATGATATGCAATGAATTTTAATAATCTAACTAAACATATGTATGATTGTAACTTGAAAGTAGGAAAGGAAAACTTAATACAAAGAAAAATCCTAATACTAAGTGCAGAGGAAAATACTAAAGAAACTGGCTCAAAGACCAATGAGCATATAACAAGTGATGAAAATACTGGCACAAAGACCAGCGAACATAAACAGATTATAAAACTACTGGTGTAGGGAAAAATTGTGGATTACAAATAGAGTAAACTTTTATCTTATAATCTTATTAAGTAGTTCTTGTGAATCTAATTGGTATTGATTTTCCTCAGTTTATTCCTATGTCAATTCGGGGGATGTAAATTGATGAAAGTTATTGGGGCTATTTTCCTAAGGGTTGAACTTAGAGAGCTAAGTGTGGATGGATGCAACTACACGTAGCTTGTAGTTTTTTAGAAATCTAGTTTTCAGACTTCCTGTTAACATTGTGATAGGAACCCGTGTCAAGAACAGTCTATAACAAAGACAGATTAAAACTAAATAGTAAAATAGAATTAAAGCTTCCACACTGAAAATGAATTGAAAAATGATAACTAAGTACTAGAATAATGTGCTAACCTAAATTCACATGTATTGATAAACACATTGATTAACACTGATTGTAATATTAAACTAAAAACAAGAAGCCCATTGATTAATACTCATTAGAAGATAATATGCTATGTTGGATTCACCTGTAACCATAAACACACTAATTGACAACACACTAAATTATTTCAACATAATAATTAAAAGTAAACTGAATAATTAATTTCAAATTACCATAGTAATTAAAGATTAAAAATATTTTTAAAACTAAAAAGCTTTATTACCCCACAACACACTAAAACTAGAACAATTCGCTAGGTAACCGAGGAAGTGGGCCTTTCCTTCTCTGATTATCTAGTGATGAAATGAAATCTTACTCCACACTAATCGGTATTCATACAAATGATATTTTAAATCAAAATCTTTTCAAACCAAAACAACAGCTTATAGTTGTATATTATCGATTATCAATTCAAGTCTTGACATACATATTTATAGAGATTATGAACCGCTAAGTTCATAGCTAATTCTAATAAAAAAGAATATGACTATTTAGGTTGTTTTGGCATGTGGACAACAACCTTAGAAGCTAATTAGAAATTGATTACAAACTTCAATATTGTTAAAAAAAAACTAACAACTGAGACCAAACTTATAAAAACTAACACATGACTCATAAACGGCTTTGTCTTCATTCCACCGATGCTCCTCTTGCTCCCACATGCCATCCACCTAATTATCCCCTATTACCATAGTCATGAAGGTAATCAATAAATAATTGAAGGTTTTGATATATTTACGAGTTTTTATCTTTTCTTTGCATTTTATTAAATATCCTTACTTCATTAACAAATAGTGACAAGAACAACAAAGGGATTCCATATAAATGAAAGGGTAAAGGGAAAAGAAAAGGTTAAAATAAGGACAGATTTCACCCTCACCATTTCCCCTCAGCTTAGGGTTTTTCTTGCCATCATGCAAAAGAACATAGGATACAAACCAACTATTTTATGCATTGTGCTCGAAATTTCTTTAAACAACAACTATTTGAGTGCATGCATTTGATCTTCATGTTCTTGAATGGGCATAAAAGATGCATTGGAAGTTTTTTCCTTCTTAAGTGCTACCTTGAGCTGATCTATCTCTTCTGCTTGTGAAGAATTAAGAGACCCTGCATCTTGGACATGCTTTAGTAATTCTTTATTTTCTTCAGTTAACTTGGCTACCAAATTTTGTAAGACATGAATTTCCTCATTGGTCAACAAAGGGTGCTCTTCTTCAAACTCTTCCTCTACCTCCTTTTCTATCTCTTCTTTGAATTATTGTTCTACTTCTTGATTTTCAGTGTGAGGAATTTCAAATTCTCCAATTCCCTATTTTGTAAAATTTTCTAGGTTTTCCTCACCCACCTGTTCAGTTGGAACAGGCTCATCCCGAATGGTGTTTCCATCATGAATACCTTTTGTGACCATTGAGATTTCTACTAAAATTGGAGAATTTTGTTGAGGCATTTTAGTGTCTTCCTCAGGCTCCTTTTTATCTATTTTGGTGGCCATATTTTCCTCTTGAGTCTTTCTCCTTTTACTCCTCCCCAACTCCCTAGAAATTGCCTGTCTTTTTAGTTTTACGAAAGACTATAGCTAGAATTTTCAAGTCGCCAAATTCATTGGGTTTCTCAGGACTCAAAATATTACTAGCTACATGGGCCAAGTTTTCCAATTTATCCTTTGTGACAACTGATGATTTTTCCTTATCATTAGAAACTTCTAAAACATTACCTGAGGTCGACCCACTATGCAGTTTCCTTTTACCCCTAGAGTCTAGTGTACTAATTTCAACAATTTTAACACTTGCATGTTTAGCACTTGAATTATTGATCTGTTTACTGCATGACCCTAGGGTTGGTTTAGTATTTTTCGTAGAAACCCTTTTCTTTGAAGAGCTAGGGGAACCTAACTCAAATCTTTCATTACATGTATCAAAAGGGTTTTCATCTTTACTACCCTCATTCGAATGTGTATGAATAGATTCTCCCCTTTTAGAGTTGTTAGGAGACCTTTCTATATTAGGAGAACCATCCTCAGCATAATTTTTTGAGGTGTTAGTGAGGTCTCCCTCAAAAAAAAATTTTGGGGTGTCATTTCCAACAAACAAATTCTAGTTCCTTGGAGGATTTTTTTTTTTAATTCCCTCGCAATCAACAATTTAATGAGTTCATGATGAGGTAAAGAATTTGTACAGACTTTCTGAACTGCTTTTCTCATTTGAGTTATAGAAGAATAAAGAAAGAATGGAACATTCATAAGAAAACCCCATCGTAGATGCATCATGAGTCCAAAACTTTTAGCATATACATACATGTACCTACCCTTATAGGCTATGTACTGAGTGATAAACTTTGCTACATCATCCCGGGGATGCAAGAGTGAGGCCAACTTTTTTCCTTGCCTAGATAATACTTCAACAGACTCTCCTCATCATAGAAACTTCTTACGAAGGGACTTAAGATCTTGTACTCACTTTGAATAATTAGGAAAATAGTCTTCCCCTGTTAGCAACAAACTAGAGATGCCAGTTATGGCCTCCACTATGATAGGGATAGCTAAAGCACAAACCCTTGCTTGATTCCTATGACATGTTATTACGAATTCTCATGCAAGCTTTTCATCATACCCCCTTAGTCTCTTGAAATATGCATCCCACCCTGCCTATTTAAATACCTTAAATGCTTCAGCAACTAACAACGCACTCAATTCATCCATGGATGTGGGCTCAAAACGGTGATGGTGGTCTCCTACCATTATGCTACCAAGAGGTTTTTCCAAACCGAAATAGTGCATTTTTTCAAAACCAGAATAGTGTGTAGACAAAACCTGGTAATAAATGTAGAAACTACCACTGGAAAGGAGAAGAGTATTAGGAACAATTCAAAATGGCTTACGGATAATAGGTGAGGTAAAAATGGTAAGTAAGTAGATGGTAAATAAGTTTAGATAGTGGTTTGAAATAGTAATTATGGCATGTTATGGTTTACATGGATAGTGACAGGGTAATAATGTTATGAAATGGTCAAGGTTGGGTAATAAAGGTTTATGGCATGCCAAATAGATATGACTTGACATAAAATTTAAATAAAATGAATATGGCATAGATATGATTTAACAGTTCCTAGATTTGTAATGGATATGATTGGAAAAATTCCTCCCCCTAGCTTGGCATGTGACTTGTCCTCGAGTGATGTCACCATTCATTAAAGAAAATAAAAGATATGAAATAAAACAACAAAGGAAAGTAAAAAATGAAAACATACCAATACCGAACCATCATGTGTATGGAAGGTCGATGTGGAAGTGAACGCCCAAGGAATTGGAAAAACAAAAAATGGAACTGAACAAATCACATGCCCAATGCGAACATGGAGATGCTAGTGGAGCAGTGATGTAGTCAAGAGTAAGGCAATGTAAAGTGATGATGAGAACAGTTAATCAAAAAAGTGCACCATCAAAACCGCTACCAAAGGGGATGGGTACGAGAGACATGAAAGGGAGTACCACAGATGCCACACAACCAAGTGTAAAATGAAGTGAATGCAAGAAACAATGTAGAGTATCTGAGTAAGTGGCATGATAGTGTAGGAAGACCATGGAATCAACAAAAGAGGAAGTGTAGCTTGAAATGATGAAGTATCTGCATGGAATCATGGAAAACACTCAGAATGTGCAAGATGGTTGCAACACCAGGAAGGAGGTAAAAGAACCGCTGACAAAAGGAGACAAACACCACCCAAAAATGTCTGCAAAAGGAACTGAACAACTCCTAGCCAGAAAATGACAAGAACCAAGTCCCGAGATAACCAGGAAGAATGAAACACACATAAAGGTGGTGTAACTGGCTGAAAAGAAGAGCCAAATGTTAGAAACTCATTCTCAAACAACAAAAAGTGAAAAAAACCATCCTAAGTACACCAAAGAAGAAGTAAGAACAAGGCTATTGAATGTAGAAGGTAGTTCTTGGCACGAAAGTGACAAAAATTGTTTATTTTCTTCTCTTTTATTTTTTATTTTTTAATTACAACAATAGACTATTGGCATGCTAATTTTCAATCTGCCACCACTTAGAGGTGTCAGAAGACTAGTTTTTACCACTAAGTTTATTTTACAGTTAATATTTTTGGAATCTGGTTGCAGTTCCTCACATGAAAGTGACAAAAATTGTTTTTTTTTTCTTTTTTTATTACAAGAGACTATCGGTAATGTTGGTTTTCAATCTACCACAGCTTAGAGGTGCCAAAAAATTGGTTTTCACCACTAAGTTTATTTTATAGTTAATATTTTTCAAATTTTGGTTTTCAAATATTAATTGGCCAACAATGCCCAAGGGTTTCCATTGTTGGATCTTTTATTTCTATTTTTTTCATAGGTGAATATATTTCAGAAAGTACCTAAAAGGTACGTGAAGATGCCACATGAACTTTGTCAAGTAGATGGAGTTCCTTTGGCAACCTTGAAACAAAATCCTCCTTGGAAGTGGGTGTTGGAAGAATGAAGAACATCCCATTATGCATATTTTGTGTTGTCATTGATGTCACCATGTTATATGAGTTATAATTGCATCAAGGTGATCCCACAATGCTGGTTTACAATTTCTAGGAGATTCTGATTTTTGCTAAAATCACATATTTTTAGAAAATATAATGATTTAAGCCTTAAAAAGTTCCATTTGAAGGATTCCAATTGAGCAGGGTTTGATCAAACCACCTTAGATCAAACCCCCTTAGATAGAACCCTGCTAGTTTAAAACCATATCTATAATGAAGTCTCCTTTACACCTATCAAAATGTTGATAAAAAAAAACTCTTGATTTACCTTTTGGGGGATCAAATGAATTCATTTAAAATTTATTTTTTTGTAAGTATGTAGTCCTTATTATAAGCTTCCCAAAAAGTATAATTTTAAATAAATTTAATTTTATTATTATATTTATTTTTTATTTCTTGTGAATGTAGGTTTTTCATCGAAAATCAAGCTCTTTGTTCTGCACATGTGGAAAAATAGAAGATTATCAATTATTTTTTTTGAAAAATATGAGTGCACCAGATATTGAAGTCCTTGATCCAACACAAAAAAAAATCGATACATATAAAAAAAAATTATGTGTTATATGGTCCGCCTATGTTAGAATTGTAATTGGTTTGACTTCGAAACTTGATTAAGGAAAAAATATTCAACAAAACACTATGAAACCAATTGGAAGCAATAGATATCATGTTGGATGTTGTGGTTGTGTTGCTGATATGTGGTTTTCATTGATGTCAACACTATTAGCATTGGTGATTTTGAAGGTTGTATATGTCAAAGATATTGAGAAAATTGTAATAAATATATTGCAAGCAGCTAGTGAAGCTGAGAAGGTTAGAGTGTTGAAAAATTTTGTATGTTGATGATCAAAAGGCACACACTAATTTTTTTTTTTTTGAGCCTATCTAGTATGTTGTCCGAAAAATTTAGTGGTACGCATCAAGAATTGAGGAAGTTATGAAGTTTGTGTTCCTACAGTTATTCAGTTACTGTAGCAAGTGTTACTAGAAGATGAGATTGCAATTACGGTGAAGTGAGTTGTTGTGTATGTTCCTGATATGTTCAGCGATGTTTCTAGATTGTGCTCTATCAGTGTGGTACATCTGCGTTGATCGACGTGTTCATGATTGAATATTTTTCCTTATGTGTTTAAGGTTTTCATGTTCTTGGTCCACATGATGGTGGTAGTGTGTTGTGGATCCTTATAGATTATATAGACACATAGAAATGACCTACGCCCACAAGCTCTATTTTTACCACTTTCATCCTAGCATAATTATGACATTTAATTATGTCCTTGGTCCACATTCGACTATTAATTAAGTAATTAATTATTATTTAATTAATTTATGTCTATTGTATTCTTCATGATTATTAAATAAATAAATTATATTTATTTATTTATTCAATACGTCTTTAATTGTCTATTGTCTTCTTAAAATTAAATTAATTTATTAATTTATTTAATTACATTTATTCATTTATTCTTCTTGATTATTAAATAAATGAATTTTATTTGTTTATTTAATATGTCACTAATTCTCATAATTAAATGAATTTATTAATTTATTTAATTATTGGTCATAATCCTCTAAATTAAATAATTATGTTTAATTATTTAATTACCTAATTTAATTTCTCTCATTTTAAATAAATGAAATTATTTAAAATGATTTTGTTTTATTAACTGTCACTTAATTTTAGTAAATAATCCGAAAAAGATTATTTCTTGTCACATAAAATCCTTATTTTTGAATTAATTTAATTCAAAATGGTAATCTTCTTCCAAAAATCAAGTAATTGACCAAATTCTTGATTTTTCCAAATTTGTTTTTTAGTTCAACTCTTATCTTCTTGATTTGTGAAAAGATTTATCTTTTTGAGTAATTATCACATTTATTCTCAATCGCCGATTTGATTTTATCAAATGACATCTTGACCATTCATTTAACAATCTTTCCCTAACCCTAATTAGGGATTGTCACATGAAATCTCGTCCATTGATTTTAGGCTTTGTTAGCTTTTAATCTTGTCTGTTCGTGAAAAATTGCATTCTTTATAAAATGTCAATTTTTCTCACAATTTGGGCACCACTTTTATCATTATTATTGGACGACTTCAATTTAGAAACCGCTTCATTATTATAGACGTTTTTATTTATTACTTTGTATTTTAGGAATATTCATTTATCATAATCTTTGTCATTCAAATCCTTCAAAACTTGCATAGGACAATGGCATAGTCAATTTTCTCACACACACAAATCTGAGGGCAACAATCATATAGGAGGTGTTATGGAGGTGAATCATGGAAGCTTCGATAGATATTAGGTATAATCATTCTTGTTTTATGCTTTCTTTGTGCTTCATAATCTTCTTTGGGTTTTATTTAATATAATCATGCTAAATCCAAACCCTGAAAATAACCCATTGATACATTAGTGAACCTGCCACTTTTTTTTTTATAGTTTTCGTACAGTTTTCGGGTTTTTCTAAAAAATTTTGCAGGTGCAGGTACAAAAAATCACATTTTCTTGACAAAACGACACATCTGACAATACGAGCCACATCCGCTACATTCTGTGTTACAATCTGACAATCGTGCAACATCTATGGGTTCAAAAGCCACATCGGCCTGTCGAAACTGAGATGCATCTGTGGGTTCAAAAGCCACATCTACTTGGTAATACGATTTTCCATTTTTTTTCATTAACTTCCATACATTCACGTTTTGATTTGGAATTTTTGTCTTGTTTTGATTTCTCTAATGTTTTGTTTGCAGCTATGATTAGGGGGATAACTTAGTTTTTGCAGGACGAAGCGTAGAAGACCAAACAGAAAACCAAAAACCAACTTACTTTCTACAAGATGAAAGCTGAAGACACAAATGAAACTAATAATCATTTGCATACAGGACCTTATGAAGACATTGATTTTTTTTAAAGCTTTCTATTTGGTAGATAAAAAATTTTCATTTGGGCTTAAAATTAACCAGTGTTTTTCGTGCCTGTTCATGTTAGTTTAGAACCCCACGATTCGGTATATCGAAGTATCCTCTCCCCTTGCGCATTCGTGTGATCCTGGGTGTAAGAGAAATGGTTGCTAACTCTAGAACTTGAGCCTATCTTGGGGGGAAAAAGTACTCACCCTAAGACGAACCAGACCGGTAACACACTAAAGCCAAGCGACTTCCAACTGGTATATAAAAGTGGATTTTTGGGGGAAACCCCAGAAATCACAATCACTGTTCTGACAAGAAGGGCAGAAATGGTCTCTCTCTGTACTAGATGGTGCCCCACGAATGAAATGCCCTTACTAAAAGCCATGTAGTTTTTTCCAAAATCCTTTCTATTTGCTGGTGCAGTAGGTTCAGACCTATCAAGCCGTTTTACATATTAATGGTTCATGTGTGGAGATGAGATGTATGCCATGGGAGTTTCATGGATACAGTAGCTTCGTTGCCCCATATAAGTGAGTGTCATGGAGGGGAGCTAGTGGGGTCAAGCTACTAGTCATCTTCCTTGAATATGCATAGCTGGATTTATCCAAGTAAGAATTCAGTAAATATTGTCCAACATAGCCTAGGGTGTAATTGTTCTCTGATTTAAATAGATCCATCACATCAAACTAAAAACACATTGTATTTTGTGCTTGTTTTTGCTGTATTTGTCAAACAACTTAATCATCAAAACGGAGTCAGTCGAAACACCATCTTCAAAAAACTGCAACTATCAAACAGAGTCGCAACTGTTGTTTTAAAAATCGCATTTGTCTTAAGGAGTCGCAACTGTCAGGTTAAATGTCGCATGTGTCTGTCAATAGTTTTTAGTCCAATCCATTTTCTGAGCTGCAATTGTTATCTTGAGTCGCATGTGCATCTTCGAGCCGCAACTATCAAATGAAAAGCCGCAAGTGTTTGTCAATAGTTTTAGATTCACAAAGTCCATATTCCAAGTTGCATCTGATAAACTGAGTCACATCTTCCATACAGTAAAGCACATTTGACATCTGAAAAGCCACATTTGCAAAACAACACCACATTTGACATTTCCAGAGCCGCAATGCATTTGCTGTTTGTAGCGACGCAATTGCCTGACAGAAAACCAAACATTGTCTTAGACCAGAACTCAAGTCCAAACATCTTAGCCTACTATCAAACATCTTTTTCAGAAAGTCTCTATCAGAAACCAGAATCAAAATTGCTCGAAACATCCATCATTTACATTCATTAGCTTGCATTTTAACCATAGGTTTCAAATTTCCAAAATTTAGTTGCATTCCCTAGGCGTCATAATCATCATTTTTAGCATAAATTTGTCCTTAGGTTTCATCTTGGAAAAATTTGGATTAGGTCAAATCTCCACACTTTGCAAAAACTATTGTTTTCAAAACTAGGTTATCTTGGGACTTGGTCATTACTCCTCTTTTCAGTCATTGTCTTTTTTTTTGTGAGAACCTCCAACTCAACAGTCTAGTTAGGCAGGCTCACTCATCATTTTGACCTTTTCATTTAGTCCCTTTAACAAGTCCCTTTTGATAACCAAAAATTGAGACAAAATTCAAGCTTAGAGTGGTTAGGCAAAATTTTCTTTGAATATTTTCCAAACTTAGTCCTTTATCGAAAATCAAAAAACATAGTCTTGCATTGTCATCCTTTATCCAAAAATACAAAAACAAAGGCTAGTGTCATCCTTGCATTTAGTCATCATTTTCATCACTCTCATTTGATCAATTCCCTTTTATGGTGGAAACTAGACTCCAAAGAAAGAAAAGACAAATGGAAAAATTTGGACAAGATTCTCATTCCAATGTCACCAATCATACTTACGACCCAAATTGGACTTTTGACAACCCATTTAGCACCACAACTACTCAATCACTTACAACCATACCATCCTCATCAAAAAAATCTTTTGAATCATTCTTACGTAAGGATGAATATGGAAAACTACTAGAGGAAAACCTAGAGGAAGTAGTGCAAGATCCAGAGGCAGCCTACTTCGTAGAACAAATGGTCTTATATGACAAAGATAGATATTTAGCCATAATTTTAAGTCAAGGAGCTAAATTACCTTGTGGGTTCAACATTAATACTTTGAGACTGCCATCTCCTGACCCCAATGTCACCAATACAAATAACATGTCCAATAGTGGTCAACCTCCAAACAACACAAACAATACCTTTTTTGATGCCACCTCGCAAATTGTCACAACTACCATGAGTGCTACCTCCAACATTCTAAAAAATTTCAATTCCATCAACACAACATCCATTGGAGGAACATAGTCTATTACACTGACCATAATATCCACAGTATCGTCACAATCGACTGGAGCCACCTTTGGGTCCTCGAAAATGTGGGCAAGTTATTCCAATCCTCTATTTACCACTTTAGTAAATGCCATGGGGGAAACATCAGGCCATACAAATCCTCCATTGATGGCTACATCTAGTACCATGAGTACATCCTCATCATATCCTCTCCTTGGTACATCTTATCCAAATCCTCCATTCACATCGTATCCTAATCCTCCATTCACGTCATATCCTAGTCCTCCATCCATGTCATATCCTTGTCATGCATTTATGTCCTATCCTAGCCCATCATCCCTCAACTAGGTCCAAACCTCCATGTCATATCCTCATCTATTATACACTAATCTATTCCAAGATTCTTCATCTCAAAATACATTTATTCATGAAAGCACATCTAGTCATGGTCTCCAAAGTCCCATCCCATTTCATAAACTTGAAGATACATGTCAAGAGGAAAACCCATAGCATGACACCATAACTCCCCCGACATGTCAAGATCAAAGTAGTCCATTCCATGACCCCATCTTTATGTCCATTCAAGAGGTCTTCCTAGACAATCATGGCATACCAAAGACACCTATCCTTGGTCAAGAGTCCATCCAAAACCATGTCATTCAAGATGAACCTATCCTTGGTCAAGACCCTATTTTCGATCATATCATCCCAACTAAACCCATCGTTGATCGAGACACTACTTTTGAAGAAGTTCAAAATGATCCACTCCTCAACCTATATTCCATTCAAGTCCAAACACTTAATGATCATATCCAAGCTCCAACTATTCACACCTTCCACAATGAGACACTTGCCGCCATGGGATACATAGATGATCTTCATAGAAAATAAGAAGCTTCTATCCTAGACATATTTGCAAATGATCAACCTATAACTAAATTCAGTGGGCTCTATGACAATGACCATGAAGACAGTTTTGACATAGACTTGGAAGTACCAACAAAATCACAAGAGTCCGACATGTTACCAAATAAGACTAAAGATAGTAATCATAAATATGTCCAACATGTCAGTGAAGCTACAATATCCTATCAATTAGGATCTATCTTTTTTAAAGCAGGTTTTCTTACAAATGAGAATATTTCAAGCATTTATTTCCATAATAAGGATGGGTTAGCATCTTTCTTCCAAAATAACAAGTACCCCATCGCAAAAAGAATTTTTTAGAACATGCATTATCGGGGAAAAGGATTAGGCCTACATGAGCAAGGAATTTTGGAACCCATTAAAGTTCAAGCACATTATGGACATCAAGGTCTTGGCTATTCATTAGTCAGAAAATATAATGATGTTAGTAGTCCCTCTTTGATATTGGGGGCAAATTTATCTAATACAAACATCAAAAGGGGTGTCATGGGTAGTCCTTGTCATAAGATTGTTGCCAACAACCTTTCCCTACACACCCTGAACCGTCATTCCCTCATGAATAAACCTTCCATTTGGAACCAACAAAACTCTTACAAATCCAAAATCCAAAATCAAATGTCAAAGGTCATGGAATCAATCAAAAATACAAGTGGAAAAATGAAGCTAAAATGGATCAAGTCAAGAAAAGAATGAATCAAGCAAAGAAAATATGCCAAATCCAAAAGTCGATCAAATTGTGGAGCAACAACACAAGAGGACTCCCACATACAATACATGTCCACCTCCATCAAAATGGCCATCAAGAAAGACATATAAAAGTGTTGGTTCCAAAAACTATCCTAACCCAAACCCCAAAGTTTGGAGAATGAAAACCAATACATCCAAACACCCAACCAACCCATCCACGTCCACCATCATCCATTATAATCCTACATCCTCCTTAAAGTCCAAACATCCCCTATCACAAATCTATCACATCTTGGCAACAACTCTCTATCATAAGGACTCTCATGGTACTCTATTACGATGTGTGTATTTTGATAAGGCCAACTCTAGTATCAATAAGGATCACAATGACATCAATCAGCTGTATGCAAGAGCTATCATCCTGACAAGGCAACTACTGTAGAAATTTCATTATTGGCATGTCATGGCACCAGTCTCTACATCGGCACTATCAAAGGCTTCAACACACTAAGTGGTCATCTAAAGGATCAAGGCTATCCAAAAAAATGCAAAAATATAAAAAATTGAAAAATAAAAAAAATCGTCACCTTGATGAAAACCTGGCAAATAGGCATCTTGATGACACCCCAAAAAAAAAAATTCAGAAAATATCAAAAATGGTAAAGAGAAAAATTTTGTCCAATGGTGAAAACCTGGAAAATAAGCACTTTGGATAAGTACCATGATGAAAATCTAACAAACAGGCGTCATGTGTAGAATAAATTATCTATGTGGACCATTACACTTGGGGCAAGATGCCTCATCTCCTTTATCCTCTTCATGACACATTTCTTATGACATTTCCATCCATCCATTTGAGCCCTATCATGTTCATCCATTTTCCCACCTATTTTTATCTTGACAAAGACTAAGGCACAAACACAAATCATGCTTTGGAATTTTCTTGGCATGTCTATCTTTTGGTCATACCTTATTCACTGAATGTCATTTCATTACCTTCATAGCCTCCTTTTCACTATGAGACATCATCCTTGGAGACCATATGATAATTCTCCTAGTCCAAGCCATCCATGTCTCCTATCTTTTACAGAAGCCATCCATTGTCCTTTTATACCTATCACCCATCTTGGTTTCCCTTGTCAATGGTCTAAAGATCCCTCGTCATCCCATCTAATCCTCACAAAGTCATTCCAAATGCAACAATATGGAAAAACTGGCCCATCATCCAAATCATTCCTTAACTTTGTCCCTGGCCCTACTGTAGATTTGTATCCTCTTGTCATATCATTGTCATCCTCACGTTGTTTTGGGATGTGTCCTTTTCACGTCAAAAAATGTTGTCATTTTCATCATCACCTGTCAATTGGTATTCAGCTTGACTAGCAGAAAAATCATGATTGTCCTTGGATTCATGTGCATCGACATCATTCACATGCCTTTTGTCACAATTTTTGTAGAACATCACAAAATCCTAAAAATTTGAAGCAGTCCTGAAAAAAGACCTAAACATTAGAAAATGTCCTGAGAAAACCCAAAAATAGAGTCAAAGTCAATGCCTATCTTATCAGTCCCATCAATCAATATATTTCGTCCCTATCCAAACTACGTTGTCTTTGCGCATTTTCTACGTAGGCAAGATTCATCTTTGAATCCCCGAGACATTAGGTCAGTCTTTCTAGGTTTGTCAAAATAAAATCATGATTCAAACTTCTATCCTTTGGACAAGGCCATTGGTCATGTTGAACTACGAGGTCTCTGAGTGCATGACGTAGGCAAGGCCATCTGTCGATGATCCCTCGAGGCCGCACTAGGTTAGTCCATTAGGGTTCATGGCACTACACTAGTACACAAATCAAAAGTCTTCAAGTAAGGACAAGTCATTTCCAAACATGGAAAACTCCTAAAACAAATTACGACAATCCATCATTCAACACGGCAATCACATCGGCATGTCCACATCAACATGTAGTCACCACAAATCAACTTCAGTCAAACTTAGTCGAAACAAGTCAAATTATCACAACTACTCAAATTGTCTATTCTTGGTTATCTTTCATATGTGTTCTTCTAAAGAATAGCCTCTGTCATTTATGCCTTAGGGTGTGTCCTTCCTAGGCATTGTCACCATCATCTAAAATTTTGAGGGATCCTCTTGACATCTAAGGATCATTCCTCTCGACATCAATATTCTTTCATATGTGTCCTAAAGAACAACCTCCGTCATTTATGCCTTCGGATGTGTCCTTCCTAGGCATCGTCACCGTCATCTGACATTTTGAGGGATCCTCTTGACATCTAACGATCATTCCTCTCGACATCAAGGTTCTTTCAGATGTGTCCTTCTGAAGAACAACCTCCGTCATTTATGCCTTAGGATGTGTCCTTCCTAGGCATCGTCACTTTCACCTGGCATGTCGAGGGATTACTTTTGAAATTTAGGGATCAAATCCTCTTGACATCAACATTATTCAGGATGTGTCCTTCCTGAATTTGGCAATCTTCGGCACTCGTCATCTTGGCATCATCAAACAAAACACTTGGCATTCAGACACACTTGACAAACACTTGACGCTTGTCTAAGGCCTTTTCATCATGTTACTAATTTTTTAGCAAGATCTCGACAACAGGATTTAGAGAAACAACGATGTCTCATGACGCTTGTCTTTGGTCTTTACTCTTTTGACACTCATGTTACTAGTTTTTCAGCAAGATCCCGACAATAGGATTTAGAGAAACAATGATGTCTCATGGAGCTTGTCTTTGGCCTTTTCATCATGTTACTACTTTTTCAGCGAGATCCCGACAACAGGATTTAGAGAAACATCGACGCCTCATGACACTTGTCTTTGGCTTTTTTATCATGTTACTAGTTTTTTAGCGAGATCCCGACAACAATATTTAGAGAAACATCGACATCTCATGATGTTTGCCTTGTCTTTTGACACTCATGTTACTAGTTTCTCAGCGATATCCTTACCACGAGATTTAGAAAAACAATGACGTATCATGATAATGGCTTTATTTTGTTCTTTTTACACTCATGTTACTAGTTTCTCAACGATGTCCTGACTACGAGATTTAGAAAAACAATGACGTATCATGATAAGGGCTTTATTTTGTTCTTTTGGAAATCATGTTGCTAGTTTCTCGAGGATGTCCTGGAAACAGGATTTAGAGAAGCAACGATGTTTCATGGCTTGTCCTTCTTGTCTTTTTTCTTCTTGCAGTTGGTTAGGACAAAATGACTGGGGCAATTGCGCTCTTAGTATGAGTCATGATCATCCTTGTCTGCGACTACTTGTCTTATGTGATGGTACGACCTTGCACATCTTGATTTATGTCATATCATGGTGTTTGTTGGCTATCACAATAATTTTCCCAATGATGATTAAGAGCAATAAATATTAAAGTCCTATGGTAAGGTTTTGAAGGATTTGGTCTAGGAACTCACATGCATCTCCTTTTGTCTTGTCATCTTCTTTCGCTCATCTCATATAGGCATTGCATCCATATCATCATCCATATCTTTTACACTAATGTTTCTTTGTCTCTTCATATTCTAGTCTTCTCATCAATTTCGAGAGCACACCCATGTTCTTGGAACTCATCTGTGCTCTCGAGGGGGCATACCACAACCCTCCTCATCATTCTTCCTCATCCTATTTTTCACTGGGGCATATTTTTGACTTATTTTCTTTGCCACAATGCGACAGGCCGCATTATGACAAAGAGGGGAAAATGTAGACACATAAAAATGACCTAGGCCCACAAGCTCTATTTTTTCCACTTTCGTCCTAGCATAATTATGACATTTAATTATGTCCTTGGTCCACTTTCGACTATTAATTAAGTAATTCATTATTATTTAATTGATTCATGTCTATTGTATTCTTCATGATTATTAAATAAGTAAATTAGATTTATTTATTCAATACATCTTTAATTGTCTATTGTCTTCTTACAATTAAATAAATCTATTAATTTATTTAATTACCTTTATTCATTTATTCTTCCTGATTATTAAATAAATGAATTTTATTTGTTTATTTAATATGTCACTAATTCTCATAATTGAATGAATTTATTAATTTATTTAATTATTGGTCATAATCCTCTAAATTAAATAATTATGTTTAATTATTTAATTACCTAATTTAATTTCTCTCATTTTAAATAAATGAAATTATTTAAAATGATTTTGTTTTAATAATTGTCACTTCATTTTAGTAAATAATCCGAAAAAGATTATTTATTGTCACATAAAATCCTTGTTTTTGAATTAATTTAATTCAAAATGGTAAATCTTCTTCCAAAAATCAAGTAACTGAGCAAATTCTTGATTTTTCCAAATCTGCTTTTCAGTTCAACTCTTATCTTCTTGATTTGTGAAAAGATTTATCTTTTTGAGTAATTATCACATTTATTCTCGACCGCCGATTTGATTTTATCAAATGACATTTTGATCATTCATTTAACAATCTTTCCCTAACCTTAATTAGGGATTGTCACATGAAATCACGTCCGCTTATTTTAGGCTTTGTGAGCTTTTAATCTCGTCCGTCTGTGCAAAATTGCATTCTTTATAAAATGTCAATTTTGCTCACAATTTGGGCACCACTTTTATCATTATTATTGTACGAATTCAATTTAGAAACCGTTTCATTATTATAGACATTTTTATTTATTACTTTGCATTTTAGGCATATTCATTTATCATAATTTTTGTCATTCAAATCCTTCAAAACTTGCATAGGACAATGGCATAGTCAATTTTCTCACACACACAAATATGAGGGCAACAATCATATGTTGCAAGCTAGGAGGTGTTATGGAGGTGAATCATGGAAGCTTCGACGAATATCAGGTATAATCGTTCTTGTTTTATGCTTTCTTTGTGCTTCATAATCTTCTTTGGGTTTTATTTAATATAATCATGCTAAATCCAAAACCTAAAAATAACCCATTGATACAGATTAATCTTGTATTTTTTGGCATGTTCGAGGATATTGATTTAAGTCCTCACTATGTTGTGACCGACTTAGGTTGGTGTACATTAAGATTTGTTCATGTATTGAGGCCAACAGTTGTAATTTATTCTTTATTTTGTGGCCTACAGAGTTGTTGATGTAAATCCGTGTAGTGGATATATAAGAGCGATTGCTTATTCATTTTGTAGTATTCTCAATGTAGGATCAATGACTGTATGTGAAGTATATGCAAGATATGTGTGAATAAAGATCAGATCATTCAAGTGTAGAGTAGAGTGTGAAGGAGAATGAGTGAAGTGTAAATAAGCGTTTATGTGACTAACCATAACTGTAATCAAGATTCTGTAGAAGCTAATTTCTCAGTTCAACCTCATCAAATGGATTTAATCTGATTGTCTTATGTAAGGTAGTGAGCCTTCCCTTTGAGCAGTGAGCTCTAGGTAGTGTGCCTGAATGCATGTGCATTCCCTATTCATTTATTTCATTATACTTCTAACAGGGTATAATCTTGTGGACTAACATCCACCGTGGTTTTTCCCCTAACAAGGTTTCCACGTATAAAAATATTTGTGTTCATGTGTCTCTGATGTGTTGTTGATTTATGCTTTCATTGTTAATTATCAGATCTAAGATAGAAATTTTTTTAAGGTTGAATAATCTTAATTTTTGTAACAACTAATTCACCCCCTCCTCTCAGTTGTCTATCCTTGTGTTTCCAACATATCATAGTTACAAATCTAAATTCGAAAAAATTAGAATTGTATCCTTCATGGAAAAAACATTGTGTTATACGGTGAGCATCACTCCTTAAAAATGGTGTTTACTGAAAAAAAACTAGTTTTCGAAGGAGATGGAAAAATAAATGCAATTTGATTCCAATTTTTTTTAAAAATATATATTTAGAATCTACAGACAAAATGTCACAAATCACTAGTTTGCATCATCTTCAAATTCCTCACGGTTTAGCCACTATAGGTGTCCAAAAGTGGAGATTTAGTTAGAAAAAATCATTTCAATGTCCAGTTTGGCCAAAAATTGTAAACTAGTATTGTGGGATCACCCATCACCATAAGTTCAAGCTTGATTCGATATTTTGAACCGGTATGAAAAAATGTCCTCTGGTATTTTGGTCCACAATCCTTTGTTGATGAATATCTTTCATTTCAATTTTGGGAGATGGTTCTTGGTTGCTAGAAAACTATAAATTCAAAATTCCATGGGTAAAAGTGCTCGTATGGCTAATTGGCATAACTCTATTGTTGTATTTTGTTACTAGGTATATCTTTGGCTGATCTAATAAAAAATTGATGTTATAATGAATTAATTTTGTTTTGTGGATGTATTTGCGACCTATCCTAGGTCCATGTTGACATATTGTAGTGTGCTACATGCTTGAATTATTTTTGGGAAAGTTTTGTACAAACTTGAAGCCGACAGTTAATCTTTTTGGTGAACAAGGGATGCATCTAATTAGGCTGACCTAATTGATGCTTGTGGATGAGTTAGATATATATATTGGATAATTTTGAGATTGAAATCAATAGAAAAATATGCAAATATGATTCAAGGTGAATATATATCTACTAGTATGCAATTTTACTAAGCATCAAAGGAATTGAATCAACACTTGTTAGGTGTAACTTCATCTGTTCATATTTTGGTTGTAAGCCATTGTAACTTTGTAGGTAGTGAGCCTCTCATTCTGGACAGCTAGTCTGGCACTGAGCCACCCTTTGTAATATCTTATAACCGATTATATTATATTGTGAGCTAATCCTCACGTGGTTTTTCCCATTCTAGGTTTTCCATGTAAAAATTCTAGTGTTCATGTGTTGTGTGATTTTATATTTTGTTAATGCTCTTGCTCATTCTTACTATTATATGCATTGGAGTATTTGAATGGTGTGTGTTCAATAAGTTTAAGAAGATACTGATTCGCCCCCCTCTTAGTATCTTGACTGTTCAACAATTGGTATTAGAGCATTGGTTCCTCTGAAGAAGCCTAACATCTTGAGGAAGATCTTGAAGATGGGACAAATGGATGATAAAGAAGAACTGTGGATAGCTCTTGATGATCTTGAAAAAGATGAAAATGAAAATAGAGATCTGAAATAAAATCTTGATGAGGCAAATGAATGCATCAAGAAATTGAAAGAGAAATTGAAGAAATTCAAAGAAATACACAGAGAAGTAAGTGAGCAATTAAAACAAGAAAATGAAAGAGATCACCGGATCAAAGGTGCAAGTGGAGGAAAATAAGAGAATTGAAGATTGTTTGAATACAATGGTACAAGTCAAGTTTGATGAATGCTCAAGGCTTGAACAAGAAGTGGTAAACCTAAGAATAGGTTTGGAAAAAGCAAGAGTCTATAAAGATAGCTTCAAAAAAAGCTCCACCAAGCTTGATGAGTTGATTGTAGGACATAAACCAACTAAAGACAAAGGTGGATTGGGACTGGAAGCAGGTGAAATCTCAAAGGCTATGAAGACCTCAAACATAGCGAGCAATCAAAAGACTCAAGATAAAGGAAAACAAACAAGAAATCCAAGAAGCTTTGCTAGAAGATTGCCTATCAGATAGCCAAGTTCTCAAAGGTATCCATCTTTCAATGGTGTTTGTTTTTCATGCAATAAATGTGGTCACAAGGAAATGGAGTGTAGAAGTAGAATAAACCACTATGTTGGATCCTTCTCTGGACAATATTTTGCATGCAAGAAATTTGGACATAGAGCTAGTGAATGTAGAACTCGGATGATGAATTGGTTTAATGGAGGTAGAATGAATCAATCTTTTGTTGGCTATTGCTATACATGTAATAAGTTTGGACACAAAGAAAATCAGTGCAAATCAAGGGTTAATGGAGGTCAAACAAATCAGAAAATGTTGTTTTCTACAATTACAACAAGCCCAGACACATTTCAAAAGTATGCAGGAGGAAAGGAGGAAATAAATCTGATATGTTAAAGAAGAATGAACCAAAAAAGAAAATTGACAAGAATGAGGTAAAGCAAGAAACAAACAAGATATGGAAGAAGAAAGAAGAGCCAACAACATCAATTGATTTTGTGCCCTCATCTGGTATCGACAATCCCTCCAACAATTAGACCCAGCATGGTCTTAGGGGGAGCATTAAGAGAAAATTATTTGACACCCTAGATATTGTGCATGTTAGACTTTGGCACAAGGATATGTTGTAAAGAATGAACAAACAAAGCTTATGCAAAAGGAATCGGAAGAAAAGTTATAGGAATGATCATTTGTGGAAGAAATTAGGGTTTTTCAGTGTAATGAAGAAGAGCTTTTATCAAAT
The DNA here is from genome assembly GCA_007115665.2 of Sequoiadendron giganteum. Lineage (NCBI taxonomy): Eukaryota > Viridiplantae > Streptophyta > Pinopsida > Cupressales > Cupressaceae > Sequoiadendron > Sequoiadendron giganteum. Next base: position 3,171,270 of record CM021107.1, on the reverse strand, counting down.
TTTTGAATTCTATCACATTTAATGCGAATTAGGGCAACTCATTGATTTATAAAGTGAATTTGCAAAGTGTTTTGATCACTTGTGCAATTGAAGAAAGTAGAGAGCGATTTGGAGCAATCTTGAGGTGATTTGAAGAGCAAGTCAAGCAAAACCCTAGTTTTGGTTCTCGCGAAGGAAAAGGGTATTCTACTCTTCTATGCTATTGTGGGTTTGTGCGAATATTCTTTCTAAAACCATTAGAGCTCGGTGTGTGAAAAAAATGGCAACCCCTATAGTTGTAAAAGTGTCAGAAAGACCTAGAACTTCCTACCAGAAGTATTCCATGAAGGTTTTCAAACACGACTCTCTAGGTGCCTTCTCATTGATTCCTCATGGTGTCATGACCACTGAAGACACTAGAATGCACATTCATGTTAAAACTGAGGAGTATAGTCACAAAAAGTTGATAGATTTGTAGCACAATGAGCTCACCAGGGATGATTTCTTGATAAAACCAGATTATTCAAATATTGTTGCGAAGAAGTTGGACTAGTGGAATTATTTTCCCAACTTTAGTTCCACTCTTGATGACAAGTATGTTAAACCTGCTCTTAGTAGAATGCATGATAAATTTTTGTGGACTGACAGACCTCACCTGATAACTAAAGAAGTGATCAAGGATGTTACCAGACTCTATGATGCCAAACCCGTACTAGTGTTGAAGTCTATGAAAAATGAAGTGGTGATGGAACTCACTAGAGCAACATTTGACAGAAGAGCCCTTGCAACAAAACCTATTACCAATCCTGTTGTGAAGTATGCAACTATAATGATCGGTCACAAGATCTACTTCACAAATAGGGAATTTTATTTTTTTTGCTACAGCTATATACACCGGATATGACATGGCAAAAAATGGAGTAGAATATGATTTGAGTGAACTTCACCGTCAGCAATTATTTGAGAATTTGAAGATGGCAAAGGAGAAGAAATATACATTTAAGTTTGGTTCCCTGATTGTTTGTTTATTGTTCTACTTCCATAGAAGACTTCCCAGAAGAGATGATGTAATAATACGGGATACATCAAGACCTATTGCACATCAGATTTTTGATTACATGCACAGCTTGGGTGATCTGAAGAATCGAGACAATGCTCTGACAACATTATTTATTGTATTCAAAACCAACATGAATGAAAGAGAAAGGATCCCAAGGAAAATTGTTGAGAAATACAAAGATGACATCATATTTCATGTCTCCTTTGATGAGTGCATGATTGAAGTAGTTGAACCTTAGACTATTTGGATCCAAATATTGGGTTATGAAATTACAGTGGATGAAGTAGAAGGCTATGTGAAATTCTTATTGAAAAGCTCAAAAGATTCCAATCAAGCAAGAGTTGGCACATATTCAAAAAATTCCATGGAAATTCACATGAAGCATAAGATGCATATGATAAGGAAGAATGTAGATAAAATGCTCAAAAAGGTTGGCTTCACTAATGAATAGATTGCACAAGGAAGATCCTTGGGAGAGTAGATGATAGGAGAATCATCAGGGCTAAGGAAATCCAACAGAACTTCTCCTTCAAAACCAACTTCTGCTCCTGCATCAATAAAGGTATAGCCTAGTGCTCTTGGTAAAGAAAAAGACCCAACTCCTTCTAGACCTACTACAAGATCTAGGAAAAGGAAAGAGACTTCTCCGGTGGCACCATTCAAAAGAGGCAAAAAAGAAAAAGCAACAAGGGAGAAAAACCTCGACATCACCGAAGAACAAGAAGAAGAGGAGGAAGACCCTATAGCCAACTTGGTAAGAAAGAAGAGAGGGAACATGCCCTCTAGTGAAAGTGCTTCACAGGAAGCAAGTGTTGGAACCAAAAGATATCATTATGTATCATCTGATGGAACTCTCAAATTTGCAAAATTTGAGGTGCCCATTTCAAGAATGTTGCCTCTGCACTTTCAGAAGTGCACTTGAGGGGTTAGTCTGAGTGACCCACTTTGGAGAATCAGAATTTGAGGCCTGTTGATTTCCAAGCAGAACCCATTTATAGACATATTTCATTGACATATGAGAACATGTGTGTCAATTTTCAGCTTCCCACGATAGGTTTTGTCAAGGTTTTGAAAAGTGAAGCTGGAGGGTTTTTGCACTTTTTTGCTGTTTGCAGATTGTCAATTTTGCGAAACAACTTCCTATTTGAGCTTGGATTTCACAACCAATTGATTGTCATGAAAAAATGAATGTTTTTATATGTTCTCCATACCTAAATGATCTTAGGTGTCAATTTTTGGAGCCTCATGATCTGATTTGCTATTTTTAGCAGATCGAAACCAAATACAGTTTGTTCAGTTTTACATCTGCATTCCTGACAGCCTTTCTGAGTGGTCAGCTTCGTCCTCTAAAATATTTTGACCAGTGATGTTTCATGGAATTTCCTTTTTCACACGTGCTTAGGATACCTTAATGAACTTATGTGTCTGATGGTAGCTCGCCAGGAGTTGATTTGGTATTTTTGCAAATTGGCAGTTGAGTGAGTTTTAATTGTTTTAGAACAACTGCTCTTTCAAAAAAGTTCAGTTGAGAAAAATTTTCCGATTAATATCTTCCACCTCATGACATTTTTTTCTAAGTTGTCTTTTGCTCTGTATTCTTGGATCAAATTTCTGTGTATCTGCAAGTTCTCATTGCTTCACGAGGTCGTTTGATTGGTTTCATAGATTATTTCTAGAGCCTACTGAGCCAGTTTTCACCATTTTGTAAAAGTGACAGAAAACTGATTTTAAGGAAGACCCAGTTCATATTTTCACTTCATATGATTCAAAATGCAGTGTTAGTTTGATTTGAGGGTGAAACTTGTTTGAAAACTCAAAAAAAATTAGTCGGGCCACATGGTGCCCGACATGCTTTGCACTATTGTAAAGTTGTGAATGTTGCATATGGAAATTACTCCATGAAAATTACTTTGAGTTGGTCATTAGGTGGAGGAGCACATAATTACAATTGCCTATAAGTTTTAAACTGCAAAGTTTGATCCACCTTTTCAATGTGGAGTTTGAACATCCTATTATCAAGGGAGTAAAAGTTTTTCTACAATGGATGGAAAGCATGAAAATGTTAAATAGATTTGATGAATCAGCTGCAAATGGTTTTTGAAAACATAGATACACATATTCTTGCCTTGAGGCCATGGTCTTGTTGATTTTTTGCTTGCTAATGCTTCTCGGGAGTTGACAAGGGACGAGATTGTTATTGAGAATCTTTAGTCTTGCATTGACTATAGAGAAATGAGTTTCCAGGAAGACGTACTCTTAGTGGAACGAGCCTACTAAGGATTCTATGTGCCATGAGAAGGAATATTCTAGGTGCCATTGCCAACTGAATGGATGCGGTTTGTGAGATTAAATCTTCTGAAAGTCTTAGCCAATGTGATTGGGGTGTGCAGTGAATGGAAAAGGACACCTAGCAACTCATATGGGAAACACATCAATGATAGGGGCACTGTAGGATTGTTGGTAGTCTTAAAAAATTTGAGGCAATTGTGAGATGTGAAGGTTTGGTGCAACCTTCATGAGAAGGATATCTACATTGCCAGTCGTGTGGAGAACGCTTGAAACTTTTAGGAAAATGCATAAATGAGGGAGTTTGCACCAGGAAGTAGGTGCTCACAGTGAAAATGTAATTTGCATAGGTTCGAATTGTTTGAAGAAGGCGCCATCATACAGGTTGTTGCTCAATACGCCCAAAATGGATTTGCTGAAAAAAGCCCAAAATTTGCATACAAATGTTTGCTGAAATGGATGTGCTAGCTGAGGGGGAGGCACGCCTATGGAAACTGTATGGAAGTGTTTGCTTGGCATGTAGATGGTTGGGTAAGAGCCTCGGGGTAAATCCATTATGGCAGGGGTGACAACTACACTGGCTAAGTGGTGGGTGTGACCAGGTGAGTGGTGGGCACGGCTTGTAGCTGATGAAATATGGTTTGGAGGGGAATGGACATCCCTCAGATGTGATCCACGTGCATGGTAAGCACATGAGGGTGCAGCTTCATAATGGGTATAGAAATCTATCAAAGCATAATAAGAAGGGAAGTGCAGTTTCATGGGGTGCGTGCATTGGATTAGAATGTCAAATGGATGTAATCTCATGAAGCCTGTGTGCTATGGAGTCAGGCTCAAACCAACAGGGGAGGAGAAGAATGGATTTGGCCACCATTTCCTATGAGTTGCAGAGCAACCAAACAAGCGCAAATAGGGATAGGGCAACAAGTGAAGAGTAGAGGAAAATCTAATGGTGGAGATCAAGGGTGTAGCTCCAGCCAGATCTCAACCGTTGCCCGCTAGGTCGCCATCCTGAAGTGCTTGGTGGATAGTGATTGCGATATGGTGGGGAGTTGTGTGTGGGCCCAAAATTTTTGTGTGCTTTGAATTTTATTTAAATATTGCTGGGTAATGTTTAAATTTGGGTGAAATGGGAGCCTCCAAGCAAAAAAATTATTTTTTCCACGAGAAGAAATGGGAGGTGGGTCCCAAAGTAAAATTTAAATGGCACGGGTATTCCAAAGTGCCAAGTGTAATTTTTAATGGGGATTTCCATTTATTTTTGGGGGAGAAATTTTAAAGTTATTTTTACTCGAGGGTTTTAATATGAGGAAATTTTAAGTGGCCCGACAACGTTTATTTTAAATAAATGTTTTGATGGTAAAGTGTGGGTAAAATATTTTATTCGGGTAAATGGTAAATACTTTGTGTTGCTGGGTAAATTATTTAAAATACTTTGCATGGAGGGATTAAGATAAGTGAAAATATTTTATTTACTGATGGTGAATAAAATAAATACAGCAGTGCAGCATTATAAAGTATACAACATGTATTCAAAGAAGCAGAAACATAAATGAATGGTTTTTTTTTCATGGGAATGGAGGTATATTTTTCAGCTGCAAGTGATGATTGCAAGTATACACGTGGGAATTTTTCTATTAGGGAATGAATTGGGCACATGCTGTTTTGAAAACAGAATAAAGTTTGTTACAGGGAAAAGATGAAGAGGCTTTGTTGATTACTGTTCAGCGGTGAAGATGTTTCCAAATGGCCTTTTTCTGATCGGATTTAGGGTTTCTTCTGGAGTTTATTCTCTTCTACTTATTCTCTTCTTCTCTCATTGTAATAGGTTAGCAAGTCAAAATCTGGAGTGCACTTACATAGCAAATTGTAAAACTTGTAGTAACAGAGGAAATGCAAGTTGGGTTTTGTGTCATTTTGTTGTAGGATTTTAGTTTATGGGGATTTAGTGTTTCGTAACAGTACTGACATTTGAGTTTAACTGATAAATCTAGGCTCATGTCTCTTCTATGTGCAAATTTATTCGAATTTTGAATGAAGTAATCAAGGGTTATTTTGTTCATCTCACTATTGTGGTATGTGCAATTCTGGTTTTAGCTTTGATTCAAAGAATTAATTAAACTGCTTAAATGAGACTGCAGATTGATATGTTTTGTACAAGGATTTGGTAAGTAGTATTGAGCTGAGGTACAAATTGGTGATATTGTAAGGTAGTATAATCAGAGATATTATATGCTATGTGTTGAAATCTGCTATGACCCATTAGGTGTTGGTGAATTTGACTCCTCTAATGGATACGACACTGGTTTGATTTGCATTTGTTCTTTTTGATTCAATGTTTTTTTTGTGTTCACCTCAAGCTTGCTACCATTTTAAAACTAATGATTATCTTTCACCATGAAGCTGTGTTGTAATTATCTCACCCTCCAAATGGTTGATATTATTGATGAACAACCAATTCTTTTCAGTTTTATCCCACTCTTTTGAGCTATTAAGTGAGATTATTTGTTATGGTTAATGTTGTTTATGATTTTGTTGCAGAGATTGTAAACTCATTAAGGGATCACCCTCTCGGGTCTTGCAGAGCCCAAAGTGTAGGAGGTTATTGTTAAAATCCTCATCAGTTGGTCCAGGTCCTTCGAGTTGCCCTTGATTAGAATTTGCAATTCCACAGGTAGATTAGGAGACAAACCTAGTTTACAATAAAAAACACCAACATCATCCTCTAAAGAGGAAGCAAAATAGGATTTTGGTGTTCATGTGCACACCAAACTAGACTTGAAGAAAGAAAAGAGGTCAGAAGAGGAATCTTTGGACCAGGAAGAACAAAAAGCCTCACCAGTAAGACCTGGTTCTCCTCTCATATTAGAGGCATTGGTTAATAGCTTAGTTCATTTTGAAGATATGTTGCATCCTACAACAGAAATTTACGCTCAAGTAGGTAGAGAGGACAAGAAAACATTGATGTTAGCTATTATTCAATATGTTATTACTTTGTAAGTCAATTGGGACTATTTTAAGTCCAATGTACCTGAGAAATTGTGGGAAGCCCTAATGAAAAGAAGATTAGAGGCTATTGAATTGGAAGAAAAGATAAGGAATGATGCATTTGAGGAAATTGGATCCTCTTTGACCATAGATAAGGAAAGATTGAAGATGGTTTGGTCAAAGATGTTTCAGATGAATAAAAGGGTAAACACTTTGATGAAAAAAGATTAAAATAAAATAAAGAAGATAAAGAAAGAAACTGTAGAAGCCATTAGGGGTATGGCTGAGAAATATGGCATTTTTAGTGCACTCCCATCCGGTTCTACACCGAAACTAGGAGAAGAGGATTCTACAGAGGAAAAGGAAGACATCCCTCTGGAAACAAGTAATATAGGTGTCCTTCTAGAAATAGGTGCTACAAATGATCCTCCAGAAATAGAGAAATAGAATGAGGAAAATACTGAAGAAGAGAAGCTTGATGTTGTCCCTCTGGGATAAAATGAAGGAGAAAAAGATAAAAATGAAGGTGAAAGGAATGAAGAAGAATGAGACAAAGGTGAAGAAGAAGAAGAAGAAGAAGAAGAAGAAGTAATAGAAGAAGAAAAAGTAGAGGAAGAAGAAAGAGTAGAGGAAGAAGAAAGAAATGGGGAATCTTCCAGCTAGAATGAAGAAGAAAAAAGGCAGCTTGCAGAATCACAAAGGTCCTCTAAAGAATCCTCCTCAAATGATGATGTATTAAAAGGCTTGTTATCCAAGAAAATAAGATTCCAGTTAGTAATTCCTTTGGAACTTCTACAACTCCCCATGGTTCAAGGAAGTGTGGATTTGGACAAGATATCTCCAATTCACAAATTGGTGCTAGGAGATGCATTACATGCATCTAGAAGAAAAGAAATTTTGGGAACACACCAAAAGGGGACATAACTCATTGATGATTCCCTCGAAACTTTGCAAGAGGCCACACCCAGTACACCAATAGATACATCTCTCACTTTGGTAGAAAACCTAAAACTTCTTTTGGATTCCTTTAAGGAATATGCCTCTGGACTTGGTGAGAATACCAAACAAGAGATTGAGGAGAAAATGGCAGAGAAAAGGCTTTCGAAACTTCATGATAAGTGTTCTCTGGTACACACCAATGTGGAAAAGATCCTGGAAGTTGTGTTGGCTTGTGAGTCTGAAGAGAATACTATATTTTCTTACTGTATAAGGTGGTCGAATGCCACATAGAGTATCAAAGATCTCATGGACTCTATTGAGTCCCAGTTGATAGTTGTTTCCAATACATACAATACATCTAAACATAGAGACAAGTCAACTTGGAATGCTATCTCTACTCATAGAGAGAAATTATTTATGCTATAGAAGCAGAAGGAAGATATCATTAGAAAATTTGGTCTACTAGGTGATAGTGTGAGAATGGAATACACTATGGTGACCAATGTAGAAAAATTGGAGAAGATCAACCTGACTCCTTGCACATCGGATGATGCTAAAGAGAGCCTAATAGAGTTATAATCTTTCAATAGAATGTTGATATCTGCTAAGTAGAGTTGGGAGAATGGAAAGACAACATGGCAAGGTATTCTCAAGGAGCTTCAAAGCTCGCCTTCCTCTGGGTAATACCTTTTCATGTCTACACATTGTTGAGACAAATTCCTAAGGGGGAGTTAAGAATTTTTTTTCTTTTGATCATACAATACTTTGGACCATCCTTGTATATATATATTCATATTTTTTGGATTGCCCCTTGTCCTTGATGTCAAAGGGGGAGAGAATGTCATGAAGAGAAAAGGGGAGAGTGTGTTGCATTTTTTTTGGCACATGTTTCCATCAATGAAAAATGGGTAGATTGTTGGAAGAATGAAGAAGAACATCCCATTATGTAACTTTTGTGTTTTTATTGATGTCACCATGTTATATTAGTTATAATTGTATCACCATAAATTCAAGCTTGATCCGATATTCTGAACTGATATGCAAAAATGTCCTCTGGTATTTTGTTTTGTGATCCTCTGTTGATGAATAGCTTTCATTATGGTTTTGGGAGATGGTTCTTGGTTGCTAGAAAATTGTAAATTCAGAATTCCATGTGTACAAGTGCTTGTATGGTGAATTGGCATCACTTTGTTGTTGTATTTTGTTACTAGGTCTGTCTCTGGTCGACCTAATAAATAGTTGATGTTATAATGAATTAATTTTGTGTTGCGTATGTATTTGTGACCTATCCTAGGTCCATGCCAACATATTGTAGTGTGCTAGATGCTTGAATTGTTTTTTTGAAAGTTTTGTGCAAACTTGAAGCCGACAATTAATCTTTTTGGTGAATAAGGGATGCATCTAATTAGGCCCACCTAATTGATGCTTGCTGATGAGTTAGATATATATTGGATAGTTTTGGGATTGAAATAAATAGAAAAATATGTGAATATGGTACAAGGAGAATATATATCTACTGGTATGCGAGTTTACTAAGCATCAAAGGAACTAAATCAACACTTGTTAGGTGTAAATTCATCAGTTCATATTCTAGTTGTAAGCCATTGTATCTTTGTAGGAAGTGAGCCTCTCATTCTAGACAATGAGTCTTGAAAGTGAGCCACCCTTTGTAATATCTTATAACCGTTTATATTATATTGTGAGATAATCCTCACTGTGCTTTTTCCCATTCTGGGTTTTCCACGTAAAAATTATGGTGTTCATGTGTTGTGTGTTTTTATGTTTTGTTAATGATCTTGCTCATTCTTATTGTTATATGCATTGGAGTATTTGAATGGTGTGTTGTCAATAATTTTAAGAAGATACTAATTCACCCCCCTCTCAGTATCTTGGGTGTTCAACAATGGGCTTCTTATACAACTTCAAGTGGTGACCATTGATGACTAGGGCCATACGATCAGAATCCACAATGCGTAGCTTAATTGCACCATTTTCATAGACCATCTTGATTTTGTAAGGTCCAATCCACTAAGTATGGAACTTTCTCTTGGAATCTTGGAATTGAGAATCATACAAGAGAACCTAATCACGTGGTTGAAATGATCGTTGTCGAATGAAACGATCATGCCAAAGAGAGCGTTGTTTTTGAACAATCTCTGCATGGAGGAGTGCTTGTTGATGAAGTTCATCCAGTGAATGAAGTTGCATGGAATTCATTCTTTTTGTGCATCGGTTAGGCTCATACCCAATTGGAGTGTAGTACAAATAGTCTTTACTTCAAACTCAATAGGGCGAACAACTTTCTTACCATGGAAAAGTCCATAAGGTGTCAAACCAGTAGTTGTTTTCCACATTGTGTGGTAGGCCCACACTGCTTTAGGACTCCATGTGGCCCAATATCATTTATGGAGGGAAAATTTCTTGGTAAGAATGTTCTCAATTTATTTGTTGGTAACTTCAACCTTCCCATTGGCTTGAGGATGATAGGGTGAAGATTTACGATGTTTGATCTCATAATCAAAAACCAAAGCAACAATGAGTTTGTATGCAAACTGTGGACCTTGATCCATAACTATCTCTCATGGAACACCGAACTTGGTAAAAGTCTTGGAATAGAGGAAGTCTGCTACCTTGGTGTCCCTTGCATGCTTCAAGACAACAACTTCAACCCACTTATTTGCATAGTTTGTACACACAAGGATGTACTCCTTCTTTCGAGATGGTGGGTTGATTGATCCAACAAAGTCAAGCCCCCATTTTTCAAAGGGCTCAATGGATAGATGAGGATGCAAGGGAATTTCATCTAAGCGCATAGGGCAACCCATATGCTAACATTTGTCACAATGATGAACATAACACTTACAATCCTTATGGATTGTAGGCCAATAGTATCTTGCAGTTAAAATATTTTGGGCAGTCTGATGAGCAACAAAATGTCCTTCACAGGGTTTTGTGTGGCATGCACAAAGTATATCAAAGATATTGTCTTTGGGTACACACCGATGCATGATGTTGTCAATGGAGATTCAGAAGATAAATCCGTTGATTCATGTGTACTGACCACTTATTTCAACCAATTTTTGGTGTTCCCTCAGAGAGAAATAAGGTGGAAACTTGAAAGTAACCAGGTAATTTACAATGTCAATGAACCACAAACTTTTTACTGATATGGCAAAGAGATGCTCATCTAGAAAGGAATCATTAGTGGGCACTGGTTCATCTTGTTGTTGTTGTAACCTGGAAAAAATGTCTGCAACCACATTCTCTCGACCAGTTTTAGCAAGTATAGTAATGTCAAATTATTGAAGAAAAAGTAACCATATAGTAACCCTATCAGTTACAACGGGTTTATTCATTAAGAATCAAATTGCAGAATGATCAGTATGAACAAACACTTTATATCTGGTAATATAATGGAAAAATATATTGATTGCATAAACAATAGCTATAAACTCCTTTTCAGTTAGCGTATAGTTTACCTCAACTCTCGTGAAATTATTTTTGATGTAGTAGAAAAGATTATCTTCTTTCTATCCAAGCACAACCCCCATGAAATAGTTTGAGGCATCAGTATGAATATGAAAAGGAAGCTCCTAATTCAAACCTCTAAGTACTGATGTGGTTACAAGCTTGGTCTTAATGGTTTCAAAGGCCTCTCAAGACATTTTGGTGTCCAAGAGAAAATGACATCTTTTTCTAACAAAGCAAACAAGGGGGAGGAAATCTTACTAAAATTTTGGATGAACCTCCTATAATACCCTGCATGGCCTAGAAAGCTATGCACATCCTTTTGGCTAGTGGGTTTAGGCAATTCCTGAATGATTTGTATCTTTTTGGGATCAACTTGAATACCCTTGGAAGAAATATAATGACCAAATACTATTCCTTCTGTCATAAGCATATGGCAATTTTCATGGCTCAATGATAAATTAGTGTCTATACAATGTTTAAGTACATTTTTTAAATTTTTTTTAGCTTCATCATAAGTATTACCATGGACAATAAAATCATCCATATACACTTCGACACAATCATTTACAAGATCTACAAAGATACTCAAAACTTCCCTTTGAAAAGTGACAAGACATTACATAAACCAAACAGAAAAAATTTATAGGCAAAGTTTCCCCAAGGACAAGTAAAGGTAGTCTTGTCCTTGTCTTCATGTGTTATGTGAATCTAGTTGTAGCTGTTGAACCCATCTAGAAAATAAAATAACTTTTTACCTACAAGAGTTCCCATCACTTGATCAATAAATGAAAATTGAAAATGATCCTTTTTAGTAGCTTTATTAAGTGCTCTATAATCAACACAAATTATCCACTTACAATTTTTCTTGGGAACCATGGCTAGAGGAGAGACCCACTGACTATCTAAAATAGGATATATGAACCTGACATTTAACAATTTTTGTACTCCTCTTTTACTATTTCACACAGGATAGGGTCAAGTCGTCATTGTGGTTGCCTAACTAGATGACTACCTTCTTCAATATAAATATGGTGTGTGCAAGTTTGTGGATGAATTCCATGCATGTCTTGGTATTCCCAATAAAATGCATCTTTATGAGTTCTAAGCATGGAAATGAGATCTTGGATTTGTTCAATGGTTAATTATGGATTAATATTAAGTGTGCAACCAGGTAATATTTTCATGGCCTCTGATTTTGTTGGTGAGTTAATGGCCAATACTTGTGAAGTGGACAGTGTATTGATAGAATTGTTAGAGGAAAAAATGAATTGAAAAAAACTTTATGAGGTAGCAAGTGATGTAACATAATAAAGTGTTGAACAGACTATGAGCTACCTACCATCAAAAAAATTCCAAAAGGACAATGAGTATTTATAATTGAATGAAGAACCATGCTTTCAAAAATTTCATTAAATTCATATCTATTCTGAAGAAAATTAATAAGAATATTATCTTCATTAGGTTCTTCAATTTCTAATGCTTGATTAATTGTTAAGATTGGTAATGACTCATCCAAGTCACTATCAACCCATACTGGATTCTCTGACTCCAATAGGGGTTACGTTGGTGGGTATAAAGTCAACTATTTTTGTGTGCTCACCATTAGAGATGACCATGTTTCTTGATCGACAATTGATGAATGCATCTGCAACCACTAACCAAGGTCATCCCAAAATCAAGGGGTATTCCCCCTACTTAATATTTGGCTACAGAACCATAAATTTAGTTGGGTATTCCCATGAATCAATAGAAAGGACCACATCTTCAATCATACCCTCTGGTTTGACCAAAGATCGATCTACCATTTGGAGAACTGTGGGAGTAGGTCTAAGTCCCTTAAGTGACAATATTTCCTTTCGTTCATTTGTCATAAAATTAATTACAACGCCCAAATCAACAAGTGTGTTAGGAATAATAACTTTACCAATAGACACCTTGATGACAGGACTCCCTAGATCGAAATACTTAGGAATGGTTATGTTCCTAAACATGAGGTCTGCTAGTTGTCCAATGAATTGGATGGTCTTTAGATCTTGCTTCTTCTGTTTTTGAGTGCAAAAATCTCAAACTATTTTTGTATACATTGGGATATCCTTGATGGCTTGCAAAAAAGGGATAATAATGTTAACATTACATAATACATTGAAAAAATGAATTCAGGTTGGGAGACTTCCTTTTGTAATGGTTTTGAATGAAATCGGTTGGGGAAAGGAGGTTCCTTTACTGGGTCCTCTTTAGGTTCTTTTTTAATTTTGGTGATGGTGGGCCCATGAAGAGCCTTTCCCAACCTTAATTGGACTCCATCTATTTCTACAGTATTAATAGGATAAGTAGAGTAACTTGTTGCCTCATTATTATACACGGGTTGTGCTGCCTTATTATTGGGATTTGGATTTGATTAAGCTGGAATTAGTGTGGGTTTTGGTGGTTGTGTTGGATTGGCTAGTTGAGTGGATTGATAGGCAAAAATTGGGGTAAAAAATTAGCTCGGTCTAAATTTCAATCTAGGGATCATAAGCTTATGAAAGGTATCATGGTAGTTTGCACAAGGGATGAGAGTCGTGAGATGAGTGGTTATGAATGTAGCCTATGAAAATAAACTTACAACAAATCAAAATGATTCTAGTGACAGGAACTATCACTTCCTAGCAAATAAATCTATTTATTCTATTCAGGCAATAGGAACTATACATACATTATGATAGTAAATTCTGAAATAGAAACTTAATCAACAAATATCAGAATGAAAGCCAAAACAATTTATTTTGTAGCATGGAAATAAAAAAAAGATCATTAATACATAGAAATGTAACAATCAATTGAAATTATAACACTCGGCAATATACTCTACAAACGTAATCGGCTGAAATTATAACATGTAAAAACACTCTGCAGAAAATAAATAAATATTTGTATTTTATCGACGGCTGAAGAGTGGGCACCCTTCCTTCCAATCAATTGATGAATTTATAACTCATAATTTTTGAAGGGAACTTCAAAACGTTTCTTTCAATAATTATGTCGAATGTATTTCCTTCTTTTTCTTAGTCTTACTGATATTACATATGAATTCTTATATAGTTTCAATGCATGAATAAAAACACATTTTGTTGTTTACAATTCAACCACTGAGGTAAATCAGCCAATTAAATACAAATTTTGATTTCTACGGCCAATCTTTCCTTAATAGACTAAACCAATTTATTAACAATATACTAGTCACGTTGTTACTAACCCAATTTGCTAATAATATAATAACCATGCCTTGATATCAAAACAATATAACAAAAAATAACCATTGTATTATATCCAAAGGATCCCCACAGTTATATCATATCTAATAATATGGAGAAGAAATCTAGTGCTATGTAGTTGGTAGATGTAGTTTGTTTGCCTCAACTTGAGGCACATGGTTGAAGTTGACTACATAAAGGAGAAACTGCAACAGTAAATACATGCCATATTCCTATGAAGAAGTTATCAAGAAGTTCTTGTGAAGAATGTGATAGGAAGCCTATATGATAGGAAATTCGCATGCTATGAGATACATTTTCCAAGGCTTAAGATGACAACACTTATTAGTAAAGATAATCAATAATCATTTCTCACATTTTTATCCCAAAACTATATTAAATATCACTCATATATATTTAATCATATGCAACGTAAAATGTGAACATGTTATGATAAGATATGGAAATGGAATATGGGAATGGGATTGAAGGGATATGAAAAAGGCTAAAATGTGGCATAAATGGCTCTCATCATGGACAATGATGGTATGGGTGGAAGAAATTATTATGGATATTGATATGGGTTAATAATGGGAGGAGGTAGAAATTGTGATTGTGGTGGATATGGATGTTGGTATTGTGAAGGTTGTGGCACTTGTGGCCTCTATGCCTGCTGCCATGGTTGTGTCACATATTGGTATTGTTGCATCCATTGAGGGTATTGTGGAGGTTGTTTCCAACCTCTGTACCACCTAGGTTGATTGGAAAAAGGATTGGGTTGGATAGGTCTAGGAGCAAAATAATTATTCGTCATCCCACAGTGAATTACTCAAGGTGGAAAAGGTCACCTTGGGGCCATGTAGTAGATAGGTTCCTCAAAATATTCAATATTAGATACACCTGCAGGAAGAGACCTTAAGGTAGAGCTTTTGTTGGCTTCCTCTAAGGATGAAATATTTGTCCTATTATAAGGGCAATCCTCGTTACTATGTCTCTTATGATAATTTGGGAAAAATACAACCAAAGCCCTTTCAGCTTCCTCTTGCTTTCTATGAGTATATACAGTATCTATTTGTTTGCCCATATAATTTAATAAATTAGTTTTAATATTTTCAATTAAATTACTTATTTCACGCTTTGTTATACCTATGGCATTTCTTGGAGAAGAGAGCTTACTTGAGTAATTCCTACAAATGTCACAAATATCATCGAAGTTCAATTTAGAGACATTACCTTTACCTATTAAATTCAATGCATCCATAGTATCATCTCTTATTCCCCTAAGAAATAAAATTTTAATAGTATCAGGAGTTAGCCCTGGTTGTCATGATTGTTGAAGGTTGAACATGAAGCATTCAAGGTAATCTTCCATAGATTCATCTTCTTTCTATGTCATGCTGAAAATCTCGTCCCAAACATCTTTCATTTTACAATACTCCTGGTATTTTTTCAAAAATACTTCCTTCATGTCATTCCATGTTCTAATATTTCTAAGGTTCATGAACCAACGTAAGGCCACATCTTTCAACGTGGTTGGGAATAACTTGAGATTTTGTGCATCACTCTAATAATCATAATGGTGGCACAACCCATCAAACTCAAATAAGAACATGTCAGGATCCTCAACAGAAATCCTACAAAAAATAGGCAAAGTGGAATGGGGAATGTTTTTCATAGGAGCATACTCTTCAAGATGTACAATTGGAAACTCAAAAGTGACCAGGTTATTGTTGGCCAATGCTATCTCATTGTTATTGTTTCTGTTGTTGCTGAGATCAACCATGACGTTCAATTCCCAAGGGGTGAAGTAAGTTTTGAATGGATTTTGGGTTCCTAAGATTGGACCAACTCTAGACTCGTAAGATTCTTGGAATAAATTTTTGACCTTTTTTTTTCAATTCTTCGAAAGAATCTAGATGGGTACCTGTAGGGGTCTCAACAATGGTAACTCAATAACACACTTTTCAATATCTGGTTCGACTAACTCTCTTTCAGGTAATAGGTGTATGACTAATGGTTTTAATTTATCCTTCAATTTTTCTTGTCTTATGCGACTTCTTTCAATGGATGGCTTTGATTTTTTTTTCAATTCTTCTAGTTGTGAACCCTCAATGGATGTTTTTGATTTCTTTTTTTATTTTTTTAGGTTGTGAACTACTTTCTTTCTCCTTTTTAATAAATCTCCCTCTACTATCCCTACTACGATTCATGCACCTATATGACTTATAACAACACAAATCAGGAGTATTAACCTTGACAAGGTCAAAAATTGTGTAGGCTTTCCTCTTGATGTACTAGTCCTACCTCAACTTACTATGGTTTCGGGCCTTTAATACCTTTCCTTGGTAATGACACCAAAAATGTAGGGCAAAACTATGGATTACAAAAGGAGTAAACTTTTAGCTTTATAATCTTATTAAGTAGTTCTTGTGAATCTAATTGGTATGGATTTTCCTTAGTTTATTATTGTGTGTCAATATAGGGGATATAAACTGATGAAAGGTATTTGGGCTATTTTCCTAAGCGCTAAACTTAGCGAGCTAAGTGTGGATGGATGCAACTACACATAACCTATATTTTTTTAGAAATATGGTTTTTAGACTTCTTGTCAACTCTATGACATGAACCTGTTCTAGGAATAGTTTGTAACAAAGATAGATTAAAACTAAAAAATAAAAAAAAATTAAATCTTTCACACTAAAAATGAATCAATAGAAGATAAATAAGCACTAGAATAACATGCTAACCTAAATTCACATGTATTGATAAACAAACTGATTAACACTGATTGTAATATTAAACTAAAAACAACAATCATGTTTATTAATACTCATTAAAAGATAATATGCTACGCTTGATTCACCTGTAACCATAAACACACTGATTGATAGCACACCAAATTATTTCAACATAATAATTAATACTACATTGGATAATTTCAAATTACCACAGTAATTAAAGATTTAAAAATATAGATTTAAAACTCAAAAGCTTTATTACCACACAACATGCTAAAACTACAACAATTCACCAAGTAACCGAGGAAGTGAGCCCTACCTTCTCTGATTATCCATTGATGAAATGAAATATTACTCCATGCTAATCAATATTCATGCAAATGATATTTTAAATCAAAATCTTTTCAAACCAAAACCATAACTTATAGTTGTATATTATCAATTATCAACTCAAGTCTTGACATACATATTTATAGAGATTATGAACTGCTAATTTTATAGCTAATGCTAATAAAAAATCATACGACTATTTAGGTTGTTTTGGCTTGCGAGCAACAACAACCTTAGAAGCTACTTAGAAATAAGTTACAAACTTCAATATTGTTTCAAAATAAACTAACAACTCAGACTAAGCTTATCAAAAACAACACATGACTCATAAAAAATTATCTTCATTCCACTGATGCTCCTGTTTCTCCCACACACTATCCACCTAATTATCCCCTATTACCATAGTCATTAAGGTAATCAGTAAATAATTTAAATTTTTGATATATTTACAAGTTTTTATCTTTTTCTTGCATTTTATTAAATATCCTTACTTCATTAACAAATAGTAATAGGAACAACAAAGGTATCCTATAGAAATGAAAGGGTAAAGGGTAAATAAAAGGTAAAAATAAGGACACATTTCACCCTCATCAATTGGAACAAAGACTAGTTGCATAGAGTGAGATAATGGGAATACAAACCCAATATTACTTGTAAACTGAAATAAAAGACAAAGATTGATGCATATACTAACACACAAGAAAGCATAAAACATCAAGATATGCTTTAAATACACAGATTTAAGAACACCAACTATCTGTGTAAACTAAATGTGCATAGACAAATAGAGATTTCACTTCATGTAGTAAAATTGTATTCAATATAGCATATATCAAGTCTTTTTTGCAATCAATGTCTAGAGAGAAAATAGTTAAAGATAAATGCATATATAAAGCAGGTGAGTAACTGCTTCTTTCTCACAATTGAATTTAATTTAAAGTCTTTTCAAGAAATAAAATAATTGAAATCTAGGACGGTGGCTCTTCACTTCCAGATTCTATGGACATGGCAAGCCATTTCCACAAGGCTTGGAAGCCTTGATGATGTGTGGATGTTCTCTGTGTTGTGAAATGATTATATTCACCATTCATAACTTCCATGCTAGCTGGAAATATTTAACGGCTTTGATACTTTGGCCATAAGTCTTCATGAGCCCTGTGGCTTGAGATAGGATGAGATCTAGTTCATTGAATTTTTTCAAATGCTCTACATCAAAAGACCGCAAGTTAAAAATACCATCAAATAGCTTTTAAAAATTACTCTCCAAAGCTTTAACATTCTCATCACTCCCATCTCCTTCTTTGTCAAGTTGCAATATAAGAGCGAAAAGATTCTTATGAATCTCATCTAGGGTTGCATTGCATTCAGCTTAGACTTCTTGAAGCTTTTATGTACCTTATTTTATGACCTGTAGTTTCCATTCCATACTTTTATTCCAGATTTGGAAACAACCATCAACAACATTGGGTATGATTTGTTCAATGGATAAATTTTCCATCCCAAATCCTATCATGGCTTTGATTTAATTTACATATTGATTCCATTTCCTTTCTTCCTTTTCAACAACAATAATTTCCTCCTGGATTTCCATCCTTGAAACATTTTCCCTTTGTAGGCACTTAAGAGATTCAAAGATAATCTGATTACCTCTTCCAATTAATCCAATACTCCAATATTCTACAGATCTGCCAAATTTTGTACAACTCTTCATTTTATTTATCACTTCCTTTCCTACTAAAGCCAGGGGGTCAAAGGATGACTTAGCTTGAGATATATGTTGAGGTGATAAATCAAAAACTGACTTCAAACATTCGGTTAAGACTTGGATTTGCCTTTGTCAATTCATCTTCACTCTCTTTATCTTTCGTGGACCTCTTCACCATTCTCTCTATAGACACTTGGAAGATTTGTACATCTCCATCTCTTGTAGGAGGTCCCAGATCGACAATTTTCAATATCAAAGTCACTGGGCATTTCTCGAGTGACTTATTTTTGTGTCTAGTACAACATGCTACTTCCAGGCATAAACTTCTTGACTCGACATCATCAATTAACCAGGTTGTGGTTTTTACATTTTTTGGCTTTAGAGTCCTTTGGAGTAGTTGCCCTACCATATCCTGCTTTGGGAGATCCAACTGTATAGCTTTCCTCTTTCTAGATAGAGTGTCTTCTAGCCAAATAGGAGTACTAGGGATGTTGGTTGCTTTAGAACTGGAGAAGCCGAAAATTATCTTATTAGTAGGGGGAGTATTTGTCTGAACATCCTATGATGGGTGTGGAGAAGGTCTCTATTTTAAAGGTTCACCAACTTCCCTATCAGGAGATGACCGAGGTGATGGAGAAGATGAACTAATGTTAATGTTCTATAAGAAATCTCCTTCTTCCTCATCCCCCTTATCCTATTCTAGATTGGGAAAATTAGGGAGGTATTCTCTATAATTTGGTTGAAGTATATTCCTACCAGGGGGTTCTTCATCGCCATCACCTTGAGCCCCAGATTGCATTGATTATGAAACAAGCCCAGAAGTTCCTGTAATCACAGAGGGTTGACTACTACATTGACTGTTCTAGGATGAGATTGCTCTTCTTTCTTCTTAGCAACCTATTCTTGAGTCTTTTCCAAGACATAAGTGATCCTAGCCTCAATGGTTTCTTTCTCTTTACTACTCTAGCCCATAGCAGGAATATGTCGACTAGCTAGTAGGTCTATGAAAGTTGGGTCTACTAAATTTGACCCATCATCCTCAATTACTTGCACATCAAAACTAAAATTATAGGCGATAATATACATCAAGGATAGTCTCATCCAACTTCTCCTTCTCACTTTAAATTCATTGAAACAATCTGCCCAATAGTCCTCTAGAGTAGGAAAATGAAGGAAACCAGGACCCAACTTCAAATTGTCTTTGACATAGTCCTTAAGATCAAAAGAAAAGAATTCGTCATAGGTCCACAGATTGTACCTAGTAATTTCCTTTTCTATAAATTAAGGTCATCTGACATGGACTCACATGTGTAAGGGTTGAAACCTGCTGGAAATTGCACTGTCACCCTTCTTCATTCCTGGAACCTCTTGTTGAAATCACCCAACTATCTACAAACTTCAATTTGTAGACACATAAAAATGACCTAGGCCTGCAAGCTCTATTTTACCACTTTCGTCCTAACATAATTATGACATTTTAAATTATGTCTTTTGTCCACCTTCGACTATTAATTAAATAATTCATAATTACTTAATTAATTCATGTCTTTTTATTCTTCAAGATTATTAAATAAATAGATCTTATTTATTTATTTAATGCGTCACTAATTATCTGATGTCTTCTCATAATTAAATAAATTTCTCAATTTATTTAATTAATCTTTGCCACTTATGTCCTCCTAATTATTAAATAAATATATTTCATTCATTTATTTAATATGTCACTGATTCTCAAGTCTTCTTATAATTAAATAGATTTATTAATTTATTTAATTAATCAATCACCTTCTCTAAATTAAATAATTAAAATTATCTTTAATTATTTAATTGCCTTATTTGACATTTCCCTCATTTTAAATAAAACAATTTATTTAAAATGGCCTCACATGGTTAACTGCCACTTCTTTTAGTAAATAATCTCAAAATCAATTATTTACTATCACACTAAATCCATATTTTGAATTAATTTTAATTCAAAATGGTAATATTCTTCTATAAATCAAGTAATTACTAAAATTCTTGATTTTTCAAATCTCATCTTCTTGTTCAATCTTTATCTTCTTGATTTTTTTACTAATTTTCATCTCACTATCACATTTATTCTCCATCCTTGATTTAATTTCTTAAATTAAATCTTGTCCACTCATTTTGAAATCTTACCCTAACCCTAATTGAGAGTTGACATTTTGAATCTTGACCATTGATTCTAGGGCATTTCTCAATCTTTAATCTCATCCATCCATCCAAAATTGCATTTTCTATAAAATGCCAATATTGTCCTCATTTTGACATCTTGGATTTTAATCTCTTAATTTAATCTATCAATCTTTCAATCTCTTGCATTCTCTTGAATTTTAGATTCATCTTGTTTCGTCATTTAGCTACTTTTAATACTTGCATATAGGATTTAATTTATTTTGCATAGTATTTAGAAAATCCTTCAAAACTTGGCTTAGGTCTAGTCCATAGTATAGATTTTCTTGTCACAATATGAGGGTACACTGTACATTTCAGCAAGCTAGAAGGTACAATGGAAATCAGTCATGGAGGATGAAGGATTTGGGTGAGCCCATTTCAGCTATTTCCTTTATTTATTTCCTATGCATTCCATTGATTATTGTTGGTTTTATATAATATGCATGTATGTTTGCTAACAATCTAATATTGCAGAAAAATCCTCAATTACATTGGTGAACCCGACACGTTTTGACACATTTTTGTAGGTTATCATATAAATTTTTGTCATTTTGCAATTACAGGTATGAAATGACGCATTCAACAGCTCCTACGATGCAACCACTCTGATGTATCATATTTGATACCTCAAGTGACACATACACTCTGTCATGACACACTTGCCATTTCACATGACGCAACTGACAAACCGAGCCGCATCTAATAGACAGAGAGCCGCATTTGACATATTGATCCGCATCTGTAGTCCAGAATGACACATTCGCTCTGCTGCGACTGGTAAAAAGAAATTATTTTTATTTTTGTCTTTTGGATTTCTATTTATTTTTGTTGTTTTTTTAGATTAGAGATTTTTCAATACTAATCTTTTTGTGACAGTGTGTGTCAGGCGGGAGTCTAACTCAGTTTCATTGATGGTTTATTCAATTTATTCTCACAAATTTTCATTTCACTAGAAGTTAAAATGAACAATCACACATTTGCATGAGTTTAAAAAGAACAATCACACTTTCATGAGTTTAAAATGAACTGTAGTTAGCTCACACTACAAATGGTTAAAATGAACCCTTTGCTTGAACAACACTACAAACAGTTAAAATAAATGTGTGATTGTTATGTTTTGTGATTTAGTTATTTATCACATCTTCATATTTCAATTTGGGTTTTAAAAAAGAACCATGCAAGTGTGAGTCAAACATATTGGTGTGCTCTCTCTTTGTTTTTCAACAAAGATTGATTGAACTACGAATATGTTTTCTTGATTTTGTTAAATTTAGAGGGCCTGATTTGGTGGGAAAAATTACTCACCCCAAAGTGACTCAAACCAACAACGAAGCTCTTTAGCTGAGCTACTCCCGACCAATATACAAATGTGAATCCTAAGGGAAAGCCTAGGATTATGAGTGCAGATATGTCATACGGACCAAGTAGTACTCCCCAAAACCCTGTTGAGCTTAACCTCTTTAGGCTGGAGTGCCTCCTTAATGGAGCTTAATCTTGTTCCCCATGTATGACCACTCGAATGGGTGCCTGAATTAAAACCCTTGTTTTTAGTGACCAAAAACCTTCTATTCTTTGGTGTAGCAATAGTCGTTGCCAAGGCACCCACACCTGCACAGGTTTTAGTAGAGATGATCAATTGGCCATGGGAGTTTCATGGAGGTTGGAAGCTTGGTTTCCCTGAGAAGTGAGTGCACTATAAGGGGGAGCCCATGGGGCCAAGCTTCTGAATTCATCCGCTAAGAATATGTGGTTGGAGTAAAATCCGCATGGGATCCAAAAGAATATTGTCTTTTTAGCCATAGGATTTTGTAAATGTTTTCTATGTGTTTGTTTTTCATTTTTTACAACATCATGTGTTTTCCAAGTGTATTTAAACAACTTGAACAAATGAAAATCAACCCCAAAATCTGAAAAAACACTACCAAACTAAAAACAAAATCCTTGCAATCTGCTAAAATTTTGTTAAAATCATCTTTCTACAATGCAACTACTATTTTAGATCGCAAATTTTAAATTCTGAGCCACAAACGCTCTATTGCAACACATGTGAAACTTGAAACACCACAATTGACTATCTTTCACTGCGATTGCTTTATGAAATGCTGCATTCGCCATTCTGAACCGCATACGCTATTTCAAACTGTAAGTGATAAATCCTAAGCCATAATCACTCTGTTGCAACGCATGTGCAACTTACAACACCGCAATTGACTGTCTTTCACTGTAATTTCTTGATCAAACACCGCAGTCGCCATTTTGAATCGCATCTTCTTGCTTAAATAGTGCAATCGCCTTTACTGCAATGCATCTAATTTCCTGTGATCCAATTGCTGCAACACATTTTCCAGTTTCCAAAAAATTTCATTGCATTGTCAGAAAACTGAGACTCCATTTTGTCCATAAAATATTCTAGTCATTTTTCTCTGCTTCTGTCAAATGAGGTATTGAATTTCTCAACTTCCCTCATTATTTCACTATAGGTAAAATTCTTAGGTCTCCATAGGATTCCATTGCATTTCATTAGTTGCATTATTAGACTTTCTCGTCATTCTAGACACTCATTTTGTTTGTGGATTTTAGGAGTAGATTCCTTACCATCCTTTGTCACAACTTTACATTCAAGAGTAGGTTATCATTGGACTCAATCCCCCTTTTGTCTTTATTCAATACCTTTTGTGAACTATTTCCCACTCATTAGTCTAGTGTGGAAATTTCACTTTGTCCTCCTTTGTCCTTTTATAGTCCATTGATATTCCAAAACTGAAGCTTTGCCAAAACTTTGAGTGGTCAAGTTTACATCTCCTTAGATTTACCATTAGTGAGTGCATCTTAGAATCCTTTGCATTTGCATACCATTAGTCTTTTCACTTTTGGTCTCATCCCATTTGTAGTAGTATCCTCTGCATTTACATACCTTTAGTTTCCTTTTAGTCTCATTTTCATTACCACTCACCATCATTGCATAGCATTATTTTATCCCAAAAAACCCCCAAAAATATAGTATCATAACATTTTCATATTTAGATCATCTTCCACCATCCCCAAAGTTGAGCAAAATTTTTTATGATTGAAACTAGATTACAGAGAAAAAGAAGACTCATGGGTTATTTTGGTCAAGACACCAACCTTTGCAACTTTTCAAATGACATGAATGTCAATACCAACAATTTTTCCAATAACATGAATGACATGAATACAAATACCAACATGGGGAATTTTTTCATTAACCCTTTCAGTGAGATGTCCATTCCATCCTCTTCACACAATCTTTTTGAACAATTTATCTGCAGAGACCAAAATGGGGAAGTCGTTGAAGAAGACATACAATCTGCTGCCCAAAACCTAGAAGTGCCCTCTTTTGTGAAAGAACTCATTCTAAACGACTCAACAAAATATCTAGCCATGCTCCTTAACCAAGGGGCTAGGTTACCAAAAGGATTTGACCTCAACACTATTAGAGCAACATCTCCTAATCCCCAATTGCACAATACTTCCATGGGAGCCACTTCACAAAATTTCATTAACACCATTAATGCTACCTCCCTTGGTCATGCTACCACCACAACCAATGCATCCACCATGATCAACACAACATCTATTGGGGGATCATCTACCCAGACCAAAACCACATCACAATCCATCCCCCAACAAACATCCACTATTCCTTCACAAACATTTGGATCAACAATGGGTGCAACCACCTCAAACCTCTTTGGGACCTCATATAGTTCCATGAGTACATCAGCAAACCTCTTATTAGGTTATTTGAATGCTATGGAAACCAATTCATCAAACCCTTTTGGGAGAAATAAACGAAGAGTTTTCATTCAAGGCACCCAACCTAATTCCTCACAAGTCAATACCAACATTCCTCAAGGCCATATTTACCTATTTGGGCAAGGCAATCAAGGCACCCAATCTTCCATTCCATTTGGGCATCAACATGCTCAAGTCCAACAAGGTCCCCAAATTCAATCCAACATGGTAGGATCCCACATCCCAACTTATGCTTCTCAAGTCCATACACAACAACACATCCCTCATCAAAACACTCATTTCCAACAACAACCAAATCAGAACACTCATTTTTCTCACCAACAAACCCCAAACCAACACATCTCATCACAATAGGTGGGCACTCAATCCATACCCATCACCAACATGTGTGATGCTACCAACAACCCAATTGTGGAGGCACTCACACTCAAACTTGTTGCTCTTCAAACACAAGTGGAGACCTTGCAACAATCAAACAAAAATTCTTACATGTCACATGACTTATGTCCATATCTGTTTGACACAACCTTACATATGCCACCATTTCCTCATGGATATGTGGTGCCACATTTCCTCATGGATATGTGTTGCCACATTTCCCTAAATACAAAGGCAAGAAAAATCCCATTGAAAACATAAGAGAATTCACCACCAGTTGCATGGACATTGCATGTGAACAAACCTATCTCATGAGACTCTTCTCTAGAAGTCTCGCGGGCCATGCATTGGAATGGTTCTCGCTATTGCCTAAAGGAATCAAAACATGAGATGAATTGGAAAACAAATTTGTTGAAAACTACGCTTATAACATTGACATGGATATTGACATTGCCTCCTTATGCAAACTTACCCAAGAGGATGCAGTAGAGACTTTTATCCCTTTCTTTCAAAGATGGAGAACCTTGGCAAGCCGATGTCCGATAGAAATACCTGAAAAAGGAGAAAGTCACCATGTTTGTACAAAATCTCCTAGGACCACTTAGATATGGCTTACAATTCCAATTTTGTACCACCTTTGTTGACCTTGTTGAAAAAGGTGTTCAACTGGAAAAATCCTTGATCACCAAAGGTGAATTAAAATATGTTGGCAAAACAATCAACACCACCACAAGCACTAACCCAAGTACTTCCAATGAAAAAACCAAATAATGGGTTAAGAATAAACACATCACCAATGATGGTGTGGTTGATGCAAAAATCGTTAATGCAACATGTCATGTACTCACCATCAAAGGAGTTCAAAATAAGAATGCACCTGTGACCACACCCACACCAACTACCAATGCTATTCAAAATAATCCTACTCAATCTAATCAAAGGCAGCCACGTCAACCACGAAAATTTCAAAAATGCACATACACCCCCTTGGGTGAGCCTATCGAAATTGTCTTAAAGAAACTTATCCAAAACGGTGTCATAACTTTGGAAGAACCTAAAGCGTATGACCCTGGTCAGTTCAAGTCAACATGGTGGGATGATAATGCATTTTGTGATTACCACCATGTCAAAGGGCACAAAACTTCCTCTTGCCACCAGTTACGAAATCTTGTGCAAGACCTTATTGAAAACCATGCCATTGAGTTGGGAGGTCAATTGTTTGCATCTAATGTAGATCATACAATCCACAAGAACCCACTGCAAGATCATGGTTCTGGTAACTGCTCCTCATCTAGCACAAAGAATAACAATAATCAAGCCAATCACGTCTGTCCTACCTTCAATTATTTTGGTGGTACCATCATTAACAATCTTCACGTTGCTGATGAAGATAAGTGTGTCAATACCATTACCATTAAAAGGCCCCAGAATGCAATGTCACAATGCGTAAAGGCAAGGTCACCATCCCAAGGCCCTCTCCTCATCAGCCTAAAATTACCATACTTGGTTTGTCTACCAAGCCACCAAAGCTTAAGTTAGAGTTCAACCTTATTAAGAAATTGAAAAAAACACCCACTCAAATCTCCATCCTTGAATTGCTCCGCATCTCACCCGCACATAAGGCCATCTTGGATAAAGTCCTAAAAGAGTCTTTCATCCCAACCAACATTAATGTTAACCATTTCAAAACTATGGTCAGCTATTTGACTTCGCCTCACCACATTACCTTTTTGGACACTAACTATTCCTCACCCAAAACATCTCATAATGATGCCCTTCACATTGAGGTTTTTGTCGATAAGCATAAGATTAGACGAGTCTTAGTAGATGGCGGAGCAGGATTGACCATACTCTCTTTAAATTTGGTTAAAGCTCTTGGCTTCTCTGATGCATGTGTGGATGCTACCAAGAGCATTGTCATCAAGGCGTATGATGATGAGGAATGCACTTATAAAGGTGTCATCACAATTCCAATTTGTATGGGACCAGTTATTATAGATACAACATGCCAAGTCCTGGATCGTGACATACATTACAATATCTTACTTGGTCACCCATGGATTCATGCCTTAAAGGCCATTCCTTCCACATACCACCAATTATTGAAGTTCCCTTTTGATGGTACTAAAATTATTATCCCAGGAGATCCTGATCCTTTTCAATACTCTACCAATTTGAGTTTCATTGTTGAGCACCTAGTACCCATCAATCGAGAAGCCTCAACTTCCACCTCTTCAAAATATATTGACCCATCTGCACTCACCAAATTATCCATTCCATTGAATTCTGCCACACCATCCTCCTCGGTCTCCATACCAAGTAATGACCTTCAGATCCAGGACCTTGGTTGTGGAGAATTCAAATTGAATATGGTTTACTGTATCACCACAATACCTAAGCCACCTAAAGTCTATGGTAGACCATGTTTTGTAGGCGAGCCTAAAACAACTTTCAATGTTCCACCAAAAATAGTATTCACACTATGGGGAGATATGGGTAATGAAGTCATTATCGACATAGATAAATGGATCTACAAAGACCTAGAAGGATTACCTCCACTACTGGTGCATCTCTATGGAAAATGCTATGACATATGCAAGGCACTAGGTTTTGATGACACAAGTGGCCTTGCAAAATACAACAATGGAAGGAGAGAACCTATCATTATCTCTACAAGACCAAGGTACATAGGGCTAGGGTTTGACCAACTCAGAACTGACGATCGACGTACCTATGAAATTTAAAGTGAGGATGTAACGGCTCTAGAAAGTGTCAAGACACGTGAAGAATCCCTTACCGAAACTGACTCTAATGAATGGGAATGGGGATCTGAGAAAACCATGAACAACTATGATATTGATGAACTATTCCTAGAACCGAGCCAACCCCCTTTTGAAGAAAGATTCTAACAAGAATACAACAATGATCCTATTGACCTTCATTCTAAAAATAAGGAATGGGTAATCATTCCTTGGGATCCAGAAGACCATAAATTGTCATCGGCAACATTTGAAGTATCCTGCCCCATTCTCAAGCCCACCCATGAACCCGACATGCCTGAACCTACTATCCATGCCTCTGACCTACCAGCCACTAGTCATGATGCTAATAATTTTATCCCCTATTATGACTATGAATACAACTCATCTGAATCTAAATATGGTCCATCCATTGCATCTGACACGAAAGTTGAAATTGACAGCTTTTCCTTCATACTTGAGGCTTCAATTTGCATGCTTTCTGCATCTTCCCCATCTTTTACCAACACTAATGATGGGATTTCCCTTGTTTACCCACAACTAATTGACTAGGACCAACAAGAGCCACTTGTTATGGATATCTTTCAAAATGATGAGGCCATTGCAGAGTTCATGGGACTCTGAGAAGGCATACCGTGGGGTGATCACAAAGTAGGATTTTCTATTGACGTAGATTGTGCAACTTACTTCAAGGAGACTGTGCAATCCTCTAGTCGTAAAAATACAAAGACTAAAATAAAAAAAGAAATGTCTTTAGTTGAAAACTGCAATGCACCTTCTGACAATAAAATAGTAAAAATAAAGGATGTATCTAAAGGTGAAAACCTCTCTGAGGTACCTAAGGATGGAGGATTGGACTTTCTTCCTGTAACATAGAAAAAATTGGCTATGCTCATATAAGACACCATAGAAGTTAACATAGCTACACCAGAGAATCCCAAAATGGTTCTCTTAGCCGCATCATTGTCAAAAGAAGAAAAACTTGAATTTCACAGGAAAGTTAACTTTGCATGGTCATACGCTAACATGCCTGGCCTAGATCTAGAATTAGTATTGCATCATCTTCCTTTGATTCTAGGTATCAAGCCAGTCAAACAAAAATTACAAAAAATGCATCCACAAATTGCACTACTTGTAAAGGCTGAACTAAAGAAGTTACTAGATGCTGGATTCATAAGATCAATAGACTATGTCAACTGGATATCCAACATTGTCCCTATCACAAAACCAAATAGACAAATCTGTATCTATACGAATTTCAGAGATTTAAATAAGGCTTTCCCAAAAGATGATTTCCCATTGCCGAATATAGACATGATTGTTGATCTCACAGCAGGGTACGAGATGTTGTCTCTCATGGATGGTTTCTCAAGCTATAACCAAATCCGCATTACGGCTAAGGATCATCACAAAATGGCATTTACATGCCCATGGGGAACATAATGTTGGAATGTCATGCCTTTTGGGCTAAAAAATGCTGGCGCCACATACCAAAGAGCTATGACAGCAATATTTCATGACATGATGCATATCCTAATGGAAGATTATGTGGATGACCTTTTGGCCAAATCTTTGACATGGAAAGATCATCTCGGGGTCCTAGACAAAATTTTTAGATGACTAGAAGATTACAAGGTTCGTTTCAACCCAAAAAAGTGTGTCTTTGGGGTTACTTCGGGCAAACTATTGGGCTACATAGTTTCACGATGAGGCATAGAGGTTGATCCCGCAAAGGTGAAAGAAATACTAGACATGCCTCTACCAAAAGGAATTAGTGAGTTGAGAACACTTCAGGGCAGACTACAGTCCATCTGACACTTCATCACACAATTAGCAAACAAGTGTCAACCATTCCAGTATCTGTTATGCAAAATTATTCCCTTTGTATGGATAGACAAATGCCACATGACCTTCAAACAAATCAAAGAATATCTATTGACACCACCTGTCCTAATGTCACCCATTGAAGGCAAGTCGTTGATCCTGTATGTCTCTGCAACTACAAATGCACTGGGGGCATTATTGGCACAAAATGACTATGAGGAAAAAGAAAGAGCCATATACTATATCATTCACACACTAATAGGATATGAGTTGAACTATACAACCATTGAACATGCATGCCTTGTAGTTGTCTTTGCAGCACATAAACTAAGACATTACATGCTGAATCACCAAACGCACCTAATAGTGAAGATTGATCCACTAAAGTATATTCTAAGTCGGGCAACATTGATAGGCCAATTAGAAAAGTGGATCATGATTTTAAGTGAATATGACATACAATATGTTGAGCACAAGGCAATAAAAGGGCAGGTAATAGTAGATCAACTTGTCGACACACCCATCCAAGGCACTCATCCATTGATAACTAATTTTACCGAATGAGTCTATCTTTCATGTAGAACCTACATCACCATGTAAACTATATTTTGACGAGTCTCATACTGGTCACGACTCAGGGGCTGGTATCTTGTTCATCACACCACAAGGGGATTCCATTCCTAAGGCATTCTAGATCACCTTCCCTTTTACTAATAACATTGCAGAATATGAAGCACTGGTCATAGGACTCAAAATTGCAATTAAATGGAAAATTCAGACATTGCTAGTATTTGGGGATTCTTAGTTAGTTATCAACCAAGTGAATCATGATTATGAAAAAAAAGATGAAAAGTTTCTCCCCTACAAGCGAATGGTGGATAGCTTCCTGACATATTTCAAAATGATTGCTTTTGAACAAATCCCAATGACACATAATAAAGCAGCCGATGCAATGACAACTATTGGATCTCTCTTAGACATCCCCAAAAATGTGTCACAATTTGAGTTCTTAATGGAAAAACTGCTGATGCCTACATATGACATCCCAGAGTCAGAAATGGTTTGCGAGATTTTTGGTCCTAGTTCTCCTTGGTACCAAGACATCTATGATTATATTAAGTCCCAAACCCTACCACCCAACCTATCCAATAATCAGAGAAAATCCTTCATCCAAAAAGCCACTCAACACACCATCGTCAGTGACACCCTATACCGTCGTGGCTTTGATAACACCCTTCTTCATTGTCTCGACACTGATGAAGCTCAAATAACTTTATGAGAAGTACATGAGGGTATATACTGATCTCATTCAAGTGGCCCAACATTAGCTAGGAAAGTCACCAGACTCGGATACTATTGGCTGACACTAGAAAAAGATGCTCTTCAATTTGTCAGAACATGTCGGAAATGCCAGGTGCACAGTGACCTAATCCACACACCTACACAGGAGCTAAGACTGATCACTTCTCCATGGCCCTTCACACAATGGGGACTTGACCTCATGGGCAAGATCCATCCATCCTCCTCTAATGGCCATAAATTCATAATCACCGCCACTAAGTACTTTACTAAGTGGATTGAAGTTGTCCACCCCACTTACATAACTGGTAAGCAGATATCAAATTTTATCCTAAATTACATCATTTGTTAGTATGGTGTTCCGTAGTCCATCATCACAGATAACGGTCATCCATTCAAAAATCAAGACATTCATGAACTATGTGAGTGATTCCACATCCAACATCATTTCTCCACCCCATATTATCCACAGGGCAATGGTCAAGTTGAGGCATCAAATAAAAAAATTCTTCACATTCTCAAGAAGACTGTTGATGACGCTAGCCGAGATTGGCATATACAACTCAATCTTGCCTTATGGGCCTACCATACCAGCATTCGTACACCCACTAGAGCCACTCCATTTTCCCTTGTCTCCGGATCTGAGGCCATATTTCCCATCGAGGTCAAAATTCCTTCTCTCCGAGTCTCTTTGAAGGGAATGATCGATGATGAAGAGTACAGACAGTCTCGACTGCATGAACTAGAAATGTTACAAGAAAGATGATAAAATGCCTTAAATCACTTGCAGGCATATCAAGATCATCTCTGTAGGAGTTATAACAAAAGAGTGATGGTGAGAAAATTTGAAATTGGTGACTTGGTCCTCATGCATAATCCAAGAAATTAGGCTAATCGTGAAAAGCCTATAAATTTTGAGCCTAATTGGCTCGGTCTTTATATCATTACTATAGCATTCTATTCTAGAGCTTATCAATTGGCCACACCTGATAGAGAACAGTTGACAAAACCCATTAACAACCTACATTTGTGAAATTTTTACACATAGCATCAGAGAGCTTGGCTAAAAACCTAAAAATACAATTTTTTTTTTTGAAAAATAAGAAAAAATCGTTCCTTGATGAAAACCTGGCAAGCATGCATCTTGGTGACACCAAAAAATTCAAAAAATAAAATAAAATGACAAAAATAGTAAAAAGAAATAAATTCATCCAATAGTGAAAACCTAGCAAATAGGCACTTTGGATAAGTACCATGTTGAAAACTTGGCAAACAAGTGCCATGCATAGTCAATCGTTGCTCTGCCATCTACTGTTACTCTAATCAGCCTTTATCCACTTTGCATAATCATGACAACCGGGCACATTCATGACATTCATCATAAGTCCTGTCAATTTTGTCCATGGCTGGCATTGGTTGGCATCGTCCCTTGCATATCCTTGCCTTTTGTCTCGTGTCTGCCTCTTTCCATATCATTCAGCTTGGATAATCCTCGCCCTATCTAGGAGCAAGACCTTTATCACGCAATCGTAGTGGGTATCGCATATGATCCAACATCCTTTAAAAAGTCCTGAAAAAATCCTAAAAATCTTAAAAAATCCTGAAAAAATTCTAAAAATCTTACAACGTCCTACCAAAAGTCATAAAAATTAGAAAAAGTCCTGAAAAAAGACCTAAAAATTGAAAAATGTCTCTAGAAAACACAAAAACATCCAAATCAATGTCAAAATCTTAAAATAGAGTCAAAGTCAGTAATATCTTGTCAATTCAATCACGTTAGTCAATCTTTATCATGGTTTGAACTACGTTGTCTCTACACATTTCCTACGTAGGCAAGATTCATCTTTGAATCCTCGAGACATTAGGTCAGTCTTTCTAGGTTTGTAAAAATAAAATTGTGGTTCAATATTTTTGTCCTTCGGACAAAGTCATTGGTTGTGTTGAGCTATGAGGTCTCTGAGTGCACAACGTAGGCAGACCATCAATCGATGAGCCCCCGAGGCCACACTAGGTCAGTCCATTAGGGTTCATGGCACTACACTTTCACACATGTCAAAAATCTTCACGTCAAATCATCTCTCAATCCTCAACAAGAAATCTAATGAAAAATCCATTTCATCAACATTTCAATCAAGTTTGCATGTCAAGCGATGGCATGTCGTAAACTCTATTATCCAGTCAAATTCTAAGGTAAATCAACCTGTTAAAATTTGGGTTCTTCTTCAGATGTGTCCTTCTAAGAAGCAACTCATCATTTCTTTATGCTTTTGGATGTGTCCTTCCTAAGCATCTTCATCACCATCGGAGATTTTGATGGATTCTCCTGACTCCGAGAATCAATCCTCTTGATATCAACGTCATTCAGGATGTGTCCTTCCTGAATCTGGTATCACTCGACATTTCACAAAAGTGAACTCGTCAACCTTGGCACTTCAACATTAAAACATTTGGAAATTTGTTCACTTGGAAAATGCTTGGTAAACACTTCTCTTTTTTATGATTATCACGATATTAGTTCTTGACGTCAAAAGAACCATGACGTATCATGATGATCATCCTTGTCCTTTTGATCATCCTGCTACTAGATTCTCAAGGATGTCCTGACTTCAGGATTAGAGAAGCAATGATGTAGTACAATGATTTTCTTGTCTGTTGTTGACTGTCATGTGGCTAGTTTCTCAAGGATGTCCTGACATCAAGATTTAGAGAAGTAGCGATGTCCCATGACTAGTCTTGTCTATCTACGGTTGGTTATGACAAAATGACTAGGGGAAAATTACGTTCCTCGTATGAGTCATGATTTGTCTGCGACTGTTGATCTATGTGATGGTTCGACCTTGCACACTATTGATCTATGTCATATCATAGTTTTTGTTGGCCATCATGACATTTTTTCCCAATGATGATTAAAGAGAAACAACTAGGATAGTACTATGGCAAGTGTTGAAGGATTTTTGTTTATGCACTAACATGCATATCTTCTCCACATTAACATGTATATATTTCTCTGCACTAACATCCATCTTCATCTTCTCTTCTCTCGTCCTCTGATGATATCTTGTGACATACAAAAAACAAAATTGCATAAATGATCATACGAGCATTGTATTTTCACATTTCACATTTGCATAAATCAAATACCATAATTTACACTGCATGACACTATCATTTACATTCATCCATATGGCATACATAAAACCATCATTTGCATTAATATATAAACATCATAAACATCATTCACATTAACATATAGGAATCATATCATCATACATGGCACAATGCATACATATATAACCATATCCATAATTGCATTCATAAACATAAAACACAATATCCATACATCTCATAGCATCAAAACTGCATCACATATATATATATAATCTCAAAAAATATCATGTCACAGGATAGAGTCATGAGATATCCCAAAAATGGAGCTCACATGCTCAAATGTCAATATATGCAAATGTCTAATACAAATATCAAAATGCAAGTCCTATGTTGTCCCCCCTCCATCCCATGGAGGTGACTCGTGACGCGATTGCAGCTAACTCATCACATGAAAGGTGACCTGGATAGGAGTGGTGTTTGAAGTTTGACTCTAGGATCCCGAGGGCTTAACGACAGGAGGATGGCTCTGCTCTGCCTGGTGTCCTGATGAAATTGATCTATGACTATGCCTTGACCTATGGCTGTGGCTTTATGAATGCCTATGTGACCTGTGTGACCTATGGCCTGATGACTACCCTGATGAAGTGGACCCCCCAGCACTATTATGACTACTACTATGTGATCTGTTGTTGTTGTGGGTCTGGGTGCCACTGCCAGTCCTATTGTATGATTGGGACAATCTTGGATCTCATCTCTCTAGTCGATCGACCTACTCATATAACAACCTATATCGGCCCTTGCTGTGGGCCATCCTGGCCAACTCCCTGGCCATATCCCCTGACAATCTGGCACACAACTCAGCAAACTCGGTCACCCATCTATCTAACTCTTGCCATCAGATAATGACCTGGTCTCTCTCCACTCTCATAACGTCCAACTCCATTTCCAAGGCCTTGTTCTGATACAAGGCCGCATCCAATCTACTTTGGAGATTTGTGATCCTCTGATCAATGGTGGCATCCACTAGAAAAATAGGTGGTCTATCCCCCTCCTCATTCCCATCAATCATTTTCTCTCATAGCCTCCTCTCGACCTCATCCTCCCCCTCCTCATCATCCTCCTCCCTCTCATCCTCCCTCTACTCCTGTCCTTAAACCTCCTCCACATCAATGTCAAGAGGATGGTGCTCTGCAAGTGGATCCTCCTCTACCAGCATCTCTCCCTCTACTCAGACCTCAACCTCCTCCTCTGCTCAGACCTACACCTCCTCTCCCCCTCTGACCTCCTCCTCTCCTCGAACCTTTGCCTCCTGCCCAACCGGTTGCTCTCCCTCCTCACCATCCTCCCCGATGGGTGACAATGGTGTTCCACCCACTCTCTGTCTCACTCTCCTGGGCTACCTCCTCCTCCTCACACCCCTCCCATCTCCTCCATCACCTCCTCCCCCACCACCCTCACCATCTCCTCCATCTCTCCCTCTAGATCCCCTACCATCTCTGCCTCCATCTCTCCCTCTAACTCCCCTACCATCTCTACCTCCATCTCTCCCTCCCCCCTGCCATCTCTGCCTCCATCTCTGCCACCCCAACCTCCCCTCCACATTCACGGGATAACTGATTTGCGGTCTATAGGAGACAAACCATCTAGATCTATCAATGGAATGGGCCTGTGAATCTGTCACCAAGCATCAAACTCAGTAGATGTCCCTGCATCTGCTGGACCTCCTCTCAATAACCATTGTTGCATGACCAGACCATCTATCTACTACTCTTCTACTACCACTGTCATCGGTGGCCCCCATACAGTCTCCTTGGACAACCGTGCATACTCTGTTGTACCCACTAGTAAAACCTATTGCTCACCAAATTGTCGTAGTACTCGCTGGGGTAGGTACATCTCAATGATACGCTGACTCTGCACTGTATGACCAATCAGGTATCTGAACTATCTGCATAATGAAAGATGGTCGTCCTCATCCGACCATTGGGCACAATCTTTGTATGGCCTCTAGACAAAGCTAACCAATGTGTCGATCTGATGTCGCCAGTACCTGATATCTTCTACATGGGTTTGGCTAACTGAACCAGCATATAAGTAAACATAGGGCATCCCATCACCCAGCTGTTGAATCTATACCGGTGGTTGAAAAATGAGAATGTGCTCCCATTCCCAGATCATAAGTAAAGTAGTACCACAACTAATACTCTATCCCTCCTAGTAAACAACCTCATGAAGTTGATGATACAACATAGCCAATAGGCAGGGCCCCCAAGCAAAAATTGTCCTCTGAGCTCACATGCTAACTAGTACATCCCCCCATCTAATCAAAAACCCATGTCCGCAACGTTCTAGAATCAACACTCCAACAATCAATGTCATAAGCATGGCAACCCATCGCGGATAATCATCAACCACAAAATCCTACCCGATCTCATACCCACGAATGCCTAGACCAACACCATCTACATCGTCATACATCTCTCCCAGGGCTTGTTGCCCTCTGTGGGAATTGTCAAATACTCTCTCCCCACTGATCGGGATGCACAAATATGATACACATCCTCCAGGGTAATGGTAGCCTCTCCTATAGGTAAGTGAAAGGAGCAAGTCTCTTAGTGCCATCTCTCGCAGAGTGTTATCAATAATCCCTTGTTTGCCCAAATAATGGGCATATAGGTGATGTAGTACAACCCCAGTCTCATCAACCATCATCTCTCCCTATCACTCAGTCGATCTCTAAAAGCATAGGTAGAAGGCCTAAACTCTCGCGTATAAATAGGAACTAATCATCTCTGCACACATAGGTCAGAAATTTAGCACGTTATTACTATTGGGGAGACCAAAAATTCATCTTTGGTCAACATTGGTCAATGGCAATTGTGTCGTGTTGACTGCAAATGCGTCACACTAGGTCGCATGCGGCTCTGCATTTCGCAATTGCATCTCACTTTATCAAATGCCTCATTTCAATTGGCAACGTGCACCTTTACATCGATTGTGTCATTCTATAACGATTACGTCATTTGGAAAATCGTTTGCATTGCAATATCAAATTGTGTTGTTGATTACCACACTTGCGTTGCATTTTGACACATGCATCGTTTTCCCTATCACTTGCACGTTTTTAAACTTTGACTCACTCACCCATTGCACTTGTGTCGTGATGCAATCAAATGCGTCGAATATGAAACCATTTGTGTTTTACGCAATGGCATTTTCATCGCAACGCATTTGTTTTCCTCACCTAAAACCTAAGAAATGCATGGAAATTGAAAAAATTAAAAGTCAGATAGAGTACTTTCCGGTGCCCTCGGGCCGTCGAAATGTCCTCACACGGTAACCACGGTGGTCTATCATGGGAATCACCATCTTCTCCTCATGCTCTAATCTCCAAATTTCTGAGTAGCAAATGTGAAAATGACACTTGGTTTGGATTTTTCAACTTATTTATAGGTTCAAAATTAGGTTTTGACCTGATGGGTTTGTATTGGAGGCTCATTTGATTGTCTTTGATTGGCATTTTTGCTGGCTCAACATCCTCCATTTTTGAAACTGATCGCACTGTTGTTTTTCTAGTCATCAAATTGACTAATTGGGACACTTTCAAAAAAATTCTGACCTCGGGCCAAAATTCAAAAAATTTCTCGAGGGGGCATAGGCACTCCGTACCTTTGCTAGGGCATATTATTGACTTGTTTTCTTTTCCATAATGCGATAAAACGCATTATGACAAAGAGGGGCAAATGTAGACACATAAAAATGACCTAGGCCTGCAAGCTCTATTTTACCACTTTCATCCTAACATAATTATGACATTTTAAATTATGTCTTTTGTCCACCTTCGAATATTAATTAAATAATTCATAATTACTTAATTAATTCATGTCTTTTTATTCTTCAAGATTATTAAATAAATATATCTTATTTATTTATTTAATGTGTCACTAATTATCTAATGTCTTCTCATAATTAAATAAATTTCTCAATTTATTTAATTAATCTTTTCCACTTATGTCCTCCTGATTATTAAATAAATATATTTCATTTATTTATTTAATATGTCACTAATTCTCAAGTCTTCTTATAATTAAATAGATTTATTAATTTATTTAATTAATCAATCACCTTCTCCAAATTAAATAATTATCTTTAATTATTTAATTACCTTATTTGAAATTTCCCTCATTTTAAATAAAATAATTTATTTAAAATAGCCTCAAATGGTTAACTGCCACTTCTTTTAGTAAATAATCTCAAAATCAATTATTTACTATCACACTAAATCCATATTTTGAATTAATTTTAATTCAAAATGGTAATATTCTTCTATAAATCAAGTAATTACTAAAATTCTTGATTTTTCAAATCTCATCTTCTTGTTCAATCTTTATCTTCTTGATTTTTTACTAATTTTCATCTCACTATCACATTTATTCTCCCCTTGATTTAATTTCTTATATTAAATCTTGTCCACTCATTTTGAAATCTTACCCTAACCGTAATTGAAAGTTGCCATTTTGAATCTTGACCATTGATACTAGGGCATTTCTCAATCTTTAATCTCATCCATCCATCCAAAATTGCATTTTCTATAAAATGCCAGTTTTGTCCTCATTTTGACATCTTGGATTTTAATCTCTTAATTTAATCTATCAATCTTCCAATCTCTTGCATTCTCTTGAATTTTAGATTCATTTTGTTTTGTCATTTAGCTACTTTTAATACTCGCATATATGATTTAATTTCTTTTGCATAGTATTTAGGAAATCCTTCAAAACTTGGCTTAGGTCTAGTCCATAGTATAGATTTGCTCGTCACAATCTCAGGGCACACTTTACATTTCAGCAAGCTAGAAGGTACAATGGAAATCAAACATGGAGGATGAAGGATTTGGGTGAGCCCATTTCAGTTATTTCCTTTATTTATTTCCTATGCATTCCATTGATTATTGTGGGTTTTATATAATATGCATGTATGTTTGCTAACAATCTAATCTTGCAGAAAAATCCTCAGTTACACAATCATCATGAACTTGTCCTTCGGGTGCCTTCAGAGTTTAATGGGAAAGCCATTGAAACCTCCCACCCTAATATAGGAGAACCTCTAAAATTGAATGAAGTGACTGCCATAATAATTAAAAAATTGCATAGCCTCTAGTGAAAGTTGCATTTCAATTTTCCCTTGTAGTTTTCTAGTCACTCTCATAGTGAAGGTGTTTGATATTCTCCTATGGTGAGAAAAGAATTTATTTAGCTACAATTTATCAAGGTACGAAAAAATAGGCACCTGGTCACGAGAGAGATTGCTTGGTCTCAAGCCTGGCCAAGGCCTAGTATGTGCAATATCATAAATCAAATAAGAGGACATGAAAAATGCCTTGTCAGCAAGAAAAAAAACCAACTGGTTGTGTAACCTATCACTAATAAGGGTCACCCACTTTAGGAATTAGGTTCCTTCCAGTATAATCTACACAAAGAAATACATCCATTCTTGAAAACTGAAGGCGTCTTCATTTCCTCATACTATGTGTAGTAACACAATCATGTCAGATATCTCCTTTGCAAAATGATTCCTACGTAAACTTCGGGGTAACTAAGATTTGCCTCCCCTAGGTCTTGCCATCTAATTTATTGCCATTATATTTCGATAATAACCTTTCTTGAGGGAAAACTTGACCTAAGCACTAGTGAAATCCATGGGAAAATAGGGTTCCTTTTCAAAAATATTTAGGCTCGATACAAAGGTGTCCCTTCAAATTTTAACCACCAAGTGGTTATCTTTAGTTCTTATCTCTCGGGTCTAGGCATTATAATGCCTGATACATTTGAGAATTAATTCAGGGCATTGGACGACTACGGGAAAGTTGGTTACCTCTACCAACCCGCTCTCAGTTACTCTCTATGTGATAGGGGGTGGATTGGGAGCACTAAATTTTTCTTTAAGCTCACTCATATTTATCAGCCCTAGCTTAGTATCTCCTATCTCGATCATGTCACATGTTAACCCTACGACATAATCATACCCTTGACACTTAATTCTAGCCATTTCTAAGATACTAGGGTTTAGATGGATTTTCACTATGTATTCTATAATTTAGAGGAAAAAAACCTAAAAATTGAATGTTCATAAGGAAAATATAAGGGCAAAAATACCTTAGAACAAGCTTGAATTCCAAGGAAAAATTCTGCATTTGTGTGCTCCCTTTTCTTCACGTCTCCTAGAGTGAATGTCACAGCTGAAGAATACATTTGTCCTTGGAAAGATTTTCCCTTTTAATTCTTCACGAGAAATGTGTAAGTAGATAAGCATTAAATGCAGTTTCCATCATGTCAGCATGTGTCAGCTTTCACATCACTACCTCTATATATCCACTTTTCAAAAATTTGAAAAGGAACGACTACATGGGTGATAAAGTGGGTAGTTCACATAACCTTGTAAATCACCGCTCAAGTTCATCTTTGGTTTCAAAACACCACTCACTTCTTAATAAATCCATAGTTTCTTTCTGGGTGGTAAATGGGGAAGTTGGACGAACTCAATAATACACCGTCTACTCTATTTAAGCCCGAGAATAGACCAAACAACTCAATTTCTTAAATTCAAATAACTGAGCAAAACACCACCTGTGTGTTCGAACAAGCATGAGATGCTACAAGGCGAGCACACGAGAAGTTACAGTAACTTAGCAAATCCCCACCCGAGTTATACTAGACCCTCAAAACACTGCCAGTATATGACGATTGAATTTTAAAAGATAAACATGATTTTTCAAGCTTCTTAGAGGAGTATCACCAATGAAAGATCCAAAGGGAAGACAAATGCTATCAGAATCTCAGAATACATCACAATACACAACCGTAATACAACACCAGGTCATAAAATAGGGTTGCCTTCTAGGGAAAGTCAAGCTAACAAAATATCGATCGTCAGATATGAGACATAATGATGAACGATCCATATTTATAATAATAAAGTATAAATAAAATTTGGCTTCCAAGGACATTGCCCCCGATCCCCCACTAGGGCGTGCTGCCCTTTGGACCCCCAACTAGGGGGATGATCCCCTCAGACCCCTCGTGAGGGGGGGTTCCCCTGCCCCCCCCCCCTGTCATCGTCAGATGAACCGTACCTTATGTATCAACAATACCTTGTGCAATTGCAAGGTTGAGACACATTTTCCCAACATAATCAAGTATTCATATCATAATCAAGCTTTTGAGAGATAAATTAATAGTGACACATTTCCACTTGATATAATAAAAGGAGTAAATAATTTTCATACTTATGCATTTTCTTATTATTTTAATCTTGTTTAAATGTTTTGGGGGTTGATCTAAGGAACTTGCTTCCTTATGACTAACTGACAACCTTTAAAGTATTTTTAAATACCATTGTCCCTAGATATTCAAGAAGTGTAGAGCACAAGGTCACACATTAGGAAAAATTACAAAGAACATCATTGATACCAAGGTGAGTCTAGATCTCAAGTACATATCCATGACCATAAATTTATCCCAAACCCATGAACCTATCCTTTGATAGAGAAAAGATCCAATGTATAATTCCAAGTGGTTCATTGATAAAGAGGTACTAATTCCAAGTTTGAAATCAAAGAGGTTCCAGAATGTCATTTATCTAATCTTCATTCTTCGATTATTAAGCTAAATACCACTCTCCCTCATGTTCAAGTTTATAACACCATTTAATTATTCAATTATCTTGTTGTCATTATCACTTGATTTAATATAGGTTGATTTATACTTATGTGTATGTATTTTATTAGAATGGTCGAGATCATATTTATTTGAAAACTATAATTTCAAGACTTCACTCTAACATGTTCTTTCAAATTGTGTCACTAACTTCTCAATTGCATGTAATAGAAACAAAAAAATATTGTCCAATAATTAAAATAATTCAAATTACAAATTAATAGATTTTATCGATCAACAAATTATAAATAAAAAATAATATAATATAAATAATTATATTCAAAACTTTAATTCTTTACAACCTTTATAACTACTTTATTATAATTCAATTAACCCAAATAAACCTTATTTTGGAGCTTGTGCTTTGTACCGCGTATATGCCCGACATGGAGATTGGGAGAATTTATAAATAGTTTTTCCATTCACGTGATCATCTTTTCGAAAGCAATAAATGCCTACACCAAGTCGTTAGAAGAGAGAATACCAATCGTATCGTTCCTTCCAGATTGAGAATCAAATAAAGATCCATTTTACTTATTCTCATCGCCTTCCACGGAGCTTTGAATTATTGAGAAAGTGCTCAATGTCTTCTTTCTTCGCTAGTAAGGAAGACAATATATATCCGAATCCCTCATAATTCTAAGTGCCCTCACCTTTTATCCCATACTTCAAACTTACACTAACACTTATCAAATCATTCATTCATCGTATTATATAAATATTTATAATAGAATCTGATTTCGAAATTTAAATTTTGCTTAATGACATAATAAAAAAATATATTATCATTTTGTTTAGCTTTCTATTCTAATAATAGATCACTGAATATGATCGAAAAAACGTTAACACACAATCAAATTCAAAACCAACTAAATTAATTCTTAATGATTATTAATTTCCATATACATATAAACTTAACTAACACTCTTGTAATCGAATGAAGAGGAGAGAAGATAGCAGAAGGATATATTCCGTTGCGAATGAAGAACAAGAGTCTACTTTTAACTACAGAAAATGTAGTTTTTATGCGAAAATGAAAGAAAGTGTTCTTCCTTTAAAATGGGGGCATCTCAACTAAGCCTTTGCAGAGATATTTTAACATCTCAAACTCAAATGATTCTGCTGTCCAAGTGGAGCAGCGGAGGGAGAAATGAAAAATGATGATGTAGAAACATAAACAAATTATTCTGAACATGCACATGCACATGAACATGCTTTCTTAAGGGTTAAGATTTATGGATTCAATCAGCTTTAGTAAGGAAGGATTCTCAATTTATTTTATATGATAAATCACACCACACTTCCCTTTGAATAATTAGATCCATCATCAAGAATTTTTGCATATGTTCGCACTTGGCTCTTGGTTTTTTATACCAAGCAGGGTAAGTTGCAAGTTTCACGGATTTTAGTACAAAGGTTTTTACTTTTATAAGTAATATTTTACTAGTCATTCATTCGAGGAGTGTTTACTTGTTTTGGAGTATGTCATCTTTTAAAATTATTGGAAAATACGATGGTTACATTATAAATAGAATGAGCAGATTCAAGTAACAATTCAGCCCTTTCAGTACATGATCGAACAAAAAGCAGCATTATAGATTGAGTATAGTTCATCAACAAAGTCTTAACATAAACAATCAATTACATTTTCAAATCAAGTATAGTGGCTTGAGTGCAATCTAGATTATGTCTCTTATGTTAGATTATTCCTCTGACACTTTTTAGTAGTAATAGTCTAGCATAATTGATTTGATTCTTCTTGTGAAGTTGTTTCAAGAATAGTTAATGTCTTTGTAGTGTTTGAATAGTTTTCACATAATTTTTTATCTCTAGATTATTTTGAAGCATTTTATTTTAAAATTTTATTAAGATTAGTCATCTACAAGATGATATTAGAAAATAGATCATGTAATATCATCTCTTGAAGAGAGGGAAAATAAGAAAAATAGTAAATGAACTTCATTTAAATGATAATTTTGTTATATTGGTGGTTGTCATTGCACCAAAAGATCAACCTGTTAATGCCCAATACAACCGCCAGACTCATACAAGATCCATAGGAGATGGTTAAGCCATGTCATGAACTCAGGCGCCATGTTGCACAAAGGGCACCAAGGGACACACCATCTTGCAACAATCCCCCCCAGCGTACAAGCGAGGGGTTCAAACCTGTGACCTCGGCTTTGATACCAATTATTACATTGATGGTTGTCATTGCACCAAAAGATCGACCTATTAATGTATGATACAACCGCTAGATTTATACAAGATCCACAAGAGGCGATTAAGCCATGTCATGAACCCAAGCGCCGCGCTGCACAAAGGAGACCAAGGGACATACCATCTTGCAACAAATTTGTTTAAATGATTCTAAAACATTTTTTTTGGAGCAATGTAGACCTAGAAGTGTTATTTTTCAACCTTAGATTGTTTAAAGACAAGTGGGAGGAAGCTAAGCACAAACTACAAAATCTCTTAAATATGTCTACAACTATGAAAAGCAGCTCATTTTTGTTTTCTAACAAAAAGGGAATTTTATAGATTGAGTTGGAAGTAAGTGAATTCATTCTCCCACAAGTATTTTTTGGTGAGATACATTCTATGTAAGGTTAATTGTGATTGAGCATATGCCTTGTATTTTCATATCACAATACTAAGGCTATGCCATCTATATTCAAACTAACGAACCTTCCACTTGAGATTGAGTCTAAGTTTAATCTTAATTAGGGAGACAAGATTGAGAAGGATATCCATAAGAGGATTTAGCTATCAATTTTAATTCATATGCACCATGCCCAATCCTTAAAGAAGTTACAAGGAACATAAGTCCATAGCTTCAACCAAATATTAGGGATTACAAGGGATTTGACCACATGGATATTGTTAATTAAAGAGGAGTAGAGAGTTTAAATCAATTCTTAATAAATTTACCACCTTTTCAAGTGAGAGAAGAGAAATCTCATAAATATTTAAAGCTACTAATACCTTCCTTGAAGAGAGATTTTCTAAGGCATTGCTTACTATGTGCAAGATTGTGTTCATCCTTTTTCCAAAAACATTATTACACCATATTGAGGAAGAAGAAAATATTAAGCAATGTCTTAGAGATCGATCTTTCCACTCAAGAAAA
Organism: Sequoiadendron giganteum; assembly: GCA_007115665.2. Lineage (NCBI taxonomy): Eukaryota > Viridiplantae > Streptophyta > Pinopsida > Cupressales > Cupressaceae > Sequoiadendron > Sequoiadendron giganteum. The sequence continues at coordinate 3,126,358 of CM021107.1, read as the reverse complement.
GGAGAGATGAGTCATCATGCTTTCCATATTTTTTTGAATTCACTAGAAACATGTGGTTTAAAGCATTGGTCCATAAGAATTGTATCTTTATAATATACTTCCATCTAAAATCCTTTACAAGTAATAATGGCTAATTGGTTTCTGATTAAAGAACTCAAAGATTTTACACCATGTAGGGCTCAAAAAATCTATTTATAAATCAAGTGAACACCTTTTAAGGGTCAATAACTTGAAAATACCTCCTTTAAATATAGGTTGAATATAATGAAGCCATGAAGTAGCTAGTCAAATTTTGTTTTTCTCATTTAGCTCATGGAAAATTTGAATAGAATTCAATACAAATAGAAATACACATGGTTAACAAGGAGTTCTTATAATTTATCATTAATGAAAAATATACCCAAGATTTAAATCCTATTAGCTAATCACAAATCTAGACAAATAAAATAAAAAATATTTGATATTTGATATAATACTACATAGTTACAAATATACAGACCTATTGGATTCATTAATAAAGGTATTTACATGTTCAATAGGCATGCATTTATCTCCTAATTAGGAGGTGGGTTAACTAACCCAAAGAGATAATGAATAGAGAGACTAGGTACTCCCCTAAATGTTATGCTTCTTACATTGTAGATGGAAGGATGATAATGCAATCTAAAGAAGATCCATGCATATTAAACCACATTCCTTCTTGATAGAATAAATAAACTCAATGATCTATGTTGAAGCTCTTGTCATTCTTGAAAGGTATATGATAGAAGAAAAATAAAACTATATGATTTCTCTATAAATTTATCAAACATCACCATGTTAGTGTTGAGAGGTACACTTATCAAATTAAGAGTCTACATCCTAACAAAATAATGACAATCTAGAACCTTGTGGAAATAGGCATGGATCAAGATCCAAAGATGAAGAGACAATATCCATGATGGAATAGTCATTGATGAGGATGTGAATATACTCACAAAGTATCCTATAGATCTACAAGAAGGGACTCACAAAACAAACTTATAAGATTTATTGAGACTCAACTCTAAAATCCCAATTTTTTATTGAGCCATAGCTTATCTGTATGTAACTTAGGCCCCATTTTTACCTTAGTTTATGGGTATGTGTAGGATAATGATGGACCAAAAAGTGGCAATATCTAAGTGATATGATGACCCATGTGGCTGACGACTTTTTTTTTACTCAGAATTGATGAAACAAAAAGGGTTTTTAAAAGAGATTCTCATCTTTCCACCAATATAAATTATGCTTTAATTTTAATTTAATAAATAATTATTATTCATTTTCTATTTGAATTATGACTAAAGTCCTGATTGATAGGCTGGTTGAAAAAAAAAAAAAAAAATTCAAACAGTATCACATTTTTTGAATCTGAAACATTTGTCACATTCTATGCTTTGCATACTATAGTATTAAAAAAAATTGAATTTCATGAAGTTTTGACTAAGTTAAGGTGGTTAGACATACAAGTTTTTATATTTTTTAAAGTGTGTAATAAAAAATCATAATTAATTATTTACTTGGAAAAAAATTACAAAAAAAATATGCATCACATTGGGGCATGAGTCCCCTACTTATATCTAAAATCTTATAAAAAAATATTATCATTTTATTGTGGTTAGGGTGGTCAGACAGACACCTACTTCTTATTTTTTCCTTGAAATTTAAGTACTACTGCATTGAAATTTCAAATTTTCACCAAATAGATTAAAAAAATAAAATAACCTAGTAGTTTAGAAACTACATTCAATTTTCTATAGATTCTATTCTTACATATTTTTGAAATAATATAGATAACTTATTCAAAGTTTTACGTCAAGTTGCCTAACTCTGATTTTCTGAATTTTATTGCCACTTAAGGGCCTGTTTTTTCCATGATGATCCTGCACATACCCTTATAATTGGTTTGAAAAATATTTGTGTGGTTCCTTGTGTTATTTTTTTAAATATTTTTTCATTATGTGTCATTCTATTATTAAATATCGTAGGAAAACCCAAACAATTCTAAGTGTTGGGTATATTGGGTCATTTCCTAAGTTTATGAAATTTATTAGAGTATTTCACTTTTGAGGTTTTCCATCCCAATATTCCATCCCATTCAACTCTACATTCCCTTTTTTCTTATCATCCCATCAAAATTCCCCTTCCTAGCATACATTTTCCCCCACTCTCAACCTTTTGATCCTTTGCAATTAAAATATTGTCCAAGTCTTTCAAAATAGAGTTCCAACCCATCCCTTACTTGAGTATCCTATTTAGACCTTCTCCAATCCCCAATTCTTGACTCACAAAACACTTTTTTTACTAAGTATTCTATTAGAGTTAGAGTTGCGATCTCCCTTATACCTAGGTATCCTTTCCATGTCATCCCTCACATCATGATTTCCTACCCTCTAAAATTTTCCTATGTAATTCTATTTTTTGACATTTATAGGTCCTTCCCTTCCTATCATGCCTTCTCTAACCATTTGATCCTAAACTCCACTAATTCTTTTGTATATCATTTTAGATTCAATATTTTTCCCTTCTCATCACCTTACTACTTGTTCTAAGGTATTCCCAACTCTCAATCCTTAGTATCTTGACACTCTTACCTTTTCAAAGCTACTTGTTTTGACTTTCCATTTTCTACAAACCTTAATAGTATGATTTCCTCATCACCCCCAATCCCCAAAACCCCAATCAAAGGCATTCAAGGTATGTGTTATTCTTGACCTTCAATGTTTAAAAATCCTTCCATGTTTCATGATCATTCCCACCTACCACCTTGCATGTATCAAAAGGTTACTTATGACAAGGTTTGATGCTATGAATACCAAATTATGGTTTCTCCTACTCAAAAACCATTGTTCATAAAAATGTGTGGATTTGCATGCAGCTTGTAGTTGTAAAAGAAAAGAAAATCTAGGAATTTCATAAATGATCTAATGAACCTCCACTACAATCTGATCAAATTTGATCATTTTCATAAATTAATTTTTATTTAAAAAATGCATGTTCAAAGAAAATTTTAGTGTCATAAATTGCATACCCTTGCAATTTCACACTATGTTTCATGCCCACTTTGGTGTTCATTCCCTTAGTGTTTTGGTAGGCTCATTTCAACCCTTGCATCAACCTTTTTCCTTCTCAAGGTGCTCAAACTTCTTTTTTAGTGATCACTTTTATGCTAGGCCTATTTTTTCTTATCTCTCATCATTTTTAGCGTAAATTGTTTGGAAACTAGCACCTAGCACAAACTTCCATGTGTCACACTAGTGTCCCACAATTTTTTTTTATTTGAAAACTATTCTCAATTGCTTCTCAACTTGTCACCTTCTTAGGTCAATGAAAATGACTCGATATGATTCTAAATGGTTCACTAACAAACTTCCTTTTTGCAACTCTTCTCATTTTGAAATTAATATTTCATTTTTCAACTCTCTCTCTCTCTCTTAGTTCTCTTCACTCCCACAACACTCCTAGTATTACACACATCTCTCTCAATCTATTTTATATACTTTTCAATGACTCTCCTACTCTCTTTTGATTTCTCAAGCCTCTAAGGTAATATTAGTCTTTTGTAATGTTGGAGTTTTCTAATAATTCCTAAAACTTTCTAAATAATAGCCACACCTAATTATCAAGAACTCTAAGAGGTTGGACAACAAAAGGAATTAAAATCCTTCTACACTTTAGGCTCTATGGATCTAGGTGGGTATCCCTAGATTAGCAATATCACCAAATGATAAGAATTTTTAATAGAATTGTAGTATCATAAAACTGCACCTTGTGGAAATTTCACACTTGTGCATCTAGCTTGCTACATTTATGGAACCTTTCCACATTAATTAAAAAACCTTATGATTTGGAATTTAATTATTTTAACTCCATAAGGGACAATGACAAAGCGTTAGCAGTTTGCCACCTCATTTCTTTCAAAATATTGAGTAGGACGCTTGCATGACATGTAGACGTTTGTGCAGTGCGCTAGCATCCCTAAACTTTCTAAATTTTAAATGATGAAATCTCGCATCCCTGTTCCTATGACACTTGTGGTGGAAACGTGAGTGTAACAACTCTTCCCACCCATGCAACTTCACAAAATTCCTATTTTCTCTCATTCTCACTCTCTCTTACTGGATCAAGATCTCTTGCTCTATTCTCTTCTACATCTCTTCTTTGCATCGAAGATCTAGTAGATTTTCATCTTGTCAATAGCCAAGTCTCTCTTGCTTGAGAAAACATCTCATCTATCAAGCCAAGAGAGAACCACATACTATTGGTAACACTCTCTTATCTACTTTTTCTCATATATTTGCAAATATACTTTTCTTACATCTATTTTATTCGTGATAGGGTCTCTCCTCCACAACAGGGTTTGTTTATGTCACATGTATCATCTATTACATTTTATGTCTTGTCTATTTCTATCTATTTAGCTGTCTATGGAGGTGAAAACACCAAAATGGGGGTTTGACTAAGGAAATCCCCAAAACAACCCCAACATTTTTCCTGATACTTTTTGTGTGCAAGTTTTGGGATTTGAAGAGCTAGGTAGTTCCAGGTTTGACAAGCATAATAGTACGGGGCACAAATGTCCCTATATCATGTTGTTGTTAATTGGTTGTGACTTTTTATTTATGGGGAAAAATATGTAAGTCCTGATATTTCTATTTCTATAATTTATATTATGTAATTCTTTACCAAATTCTATTAATTTACTATTTTATCATTTTAGCTTAGTATTTGATTTGATTAAGTTATTGCAATACTATCCTTTCTTCACACTTTATCACTTGAGCTTTTACTTTGAGGTAATCAAGGGCTATTCACTCCTTGTAGAATCTTATTTATCCTAAACACTTGGGAGTAGCGAATCCCCTCCTTTACATTTTGGTGAATCTGACGTGAACCAAATGATGTTGGATCTTTTCTTTTAAAAATTTGATGCTTTTGATAATGCATTCTCTAAAGAATATATCAATATGGTGGATGATGACCTAGATGATTTCTTAGAGGAATATCCTTCTATCTACAGATCTATTGAATAAAATTTATCACAATCTTCTTCCTCTTCGCAATTTGAAGAGTATGTGAATGTAGTTGTAGTTTTTGTAGCCCCTCAAAGGCCTAATAGAGCCATCATTTACGTGACTTTGTCTAGCCCATCTCCCAAAATAATTCATTTTATTCATGGGGTTCCTATCACTATTGGCATGCCAAACCTTTACATGAGATTCATGCAATCTAAGACTTCCTCCTATAAATCAGTAGCTTATACTTACAATAATAGAAGAAATAAATAAAATTTAAATTAACCAACTTCTTTACCACCTTCTCAACCAAACCTTCCTCCAACACCTAAACATGCAGCTAAAGTACCTAGTGAGTATGATCTTGTCGAGCAACTTCCCATTACTCCTACCAAGATCTCAATATGGGATTTGTTTCAGGCTAATTTGGTTTATCAAGGTATGCTTCAGGAAGCCTTGCAAAAGATCATCTTTCCTTCTTTCTCTAGCTCAATAGATGTTATTGTGCTAATGGTTCATATTCATGTGGATTCATCGAATTTTATGTTCTATCCGCATGAACTCCCACCTCTAGAAGTAGATAAGCAAGTTGATCCTCTAATGATAATAGTAAATATTAATAACATTGGTATTAGGAATTCTCTCATTGACACTAGTTCATCTCTCAATGCATGTAGCATTGATTTATTACCTAAAATTAAAATGGATTTATCTTCTCTTGTTTCTTCTTCTTTGTACATTTGTGGATTTGATAACATTGGTCGACAAGCCTTGGGAATGATAATCTTTCCTTTGAGATTGGGACCCGTTACCATACCCACCCTGGTTTATGTTATGCCAGGTCATTTACCTTATAACATTCTCTTGGGAAGACCCTATACTCATGCTTTGGGAGCAGTTTCTTCTACTTTGCATCATTCTATAAAATTTGTTACTAATAATGAAGTAGTTACAATCAAGGATGACCCTGATACTATACACCTTTGTGAAATGCTAGCTACTGTCGAGCCTCGGTTGTTTCTACTCTTAATAATTTTATCCCTTCATTATCTTATAATGCATTGACATCTTCTTAGGTAGTACATATTTTAAAGGCTACTCCTAAGAAGGATGTTCCTAAGGAAGATCATTTTGAAGTAAAGAATCCTATGTCTACCCCTTCTAATTTTATTCTAAATCGAATGCATGTCCTGGTGATGATTGGGGGTCCTTGAACTTTACCGAATCTTTTATTAGGGATTAAGTAGGACCTATCCACCTAGACATTCCAATAACCTTATATACTTCCATCAAGAAAGGTGATAGTCCTCCCACTAAGGAAAATGATCATGCCCCCATTAAGGAAGAATATTGTTCCTTTGTTGAGGAAGATAATCATGCTTTGGTTAAGGAGGCTAGTTTTTGTGCTCCCGATAAGAAGGATGATTATGTTCCCATAAAGGAGTATGATACTCGTTATTAGAATCAGGCTCTTTATGTCGATCCTCCTTCTTCCCAGGTATTACAAACATGTTACGACCCTGGTTTCAATATCATTTCTAAACATGGTTATGGAGGTAGTGATTGTGGATGTAGTGAACAAGGTATTAAATTCCCTGTATAGTTTGAACTTCATGATCATAACATGGGAGTCAGATACCATCATATGAAATCTAAGAGGAAACCATGGTTGAAGACAACATGATTTTTTGTTGAACCTCCTTCTCTTGAACTAGTTCATCCTAAATTCATTGAAAACAAGGTAGACTCTAATGATGTTACTCTAGATGTGTTCTCTTCAGAGGAATCGTTGGAATAATTCTTAGGTTCTTACTCTCATTTACCTTCTTATCACCATTGTGAAGCTGAAAACTGAAAAACTTTGATTGATTTCACAAAATCAAAATCATGCATTCAGTAACATATCAATAGATCTTTTACAAAATGAAAACACAATGAAGAAAAGAAATACTACTTCTAAGAAATCCAAGCAAATGCATTCAAAAGGAAAGATAACTCCATTTTCATCCTCTCTACAATATCTTGTCTTTCCTCTCAAATTTTTGCAGCAAAAGCACAAGAAGCTATGTAGGATTGGATTCGAGAATTATGAAACTAGAGTGTGAAGCATGCTTTTATAGATGAATTCATGGGGTGAATCCAAGTTACAGGAGAGATGTGGGAAAATACATGTTGGAATTAATTGAAATTGATTAAAAATGAGAGAAAATGGATGAGTGGGTTTATGATATAATATAGGTTTAGAATTATATTTATATGTGATTTGTGAATTTAAATGATTTATTCAAGGAAAATGGATTTAATGGAATATGTGAATGGATAAAGATGAATGCGAATGATATTTTAGTGATTAATGCAAATGGAAAAATAATCGATTAGTGATAAATGATTATGCAAATGGATAACGATTATGAATAAAAGCTTATAATATGGATAAATGGTTATAATATTTAAATGGATTAATGAATATAGAGATATGATTATGTAGATGATTAAAGGAAATGATAAATATTTATGAAATGGATTAATGGATTATGAAATGGATAAATGTTTGGATATAAAAATGATTTAGGAGGAAAATATACTAATGAATTAATTAAATAGATAATGGAACCTATTTAATTAATATAAGAAATAAAATTATTATAAGGACATTTTTATGTGTCTACATTTTGCCCCTCTTTGAGACAATGTAGCCTGTCATGTTGTTTCAAAGAAAAATATATGCCCCAGCGTAAGGAAGAATGATGAGGAGGTTGTTGGAGTGAAGAAGACACTGAGAGCGGGGGGGGGTGAATCAGTGTCATGAACTGATTTGACAAATTTTATAGAAACTAAAACAAAAAAGATTTATGCTCTCATTTATAAATGGTTAACTCATCCATATATTGAATGCAATCACATATAACTCAAATGAGAAGTATGACAGTGAAAAATTTCATAATAAAGCATTCACACAATAAATTAGAGGAACCACAAATGAGCAGAGTGACACAAGATATGTCGAGTGGAAAACCCTCCTGGGGTAGAAAAACCACTCCTAAACTGCTGCCTTTTTAGGCTTATATTTGAAAAACCACTTTTAATAGTGCCTTATAGGTTGATTTCTGAGCACCAAATCAAGGAGCACCAACCCCTCATTTTGAAACACCAATTTCAAGGAGCACAAATACCTTTTACAAAAGATACAATAATACAGAGGGTCTCTATGTTTCTCTCTTTTCTCACAAGTGTCTCTCAACAAAAAATACCTACAATCCTCAAATTTCAAAAATGAACCTCAAGAATTCTAGCCATTATCTTATCTTGAGACAACTTGTTATTGAACTTATATTTCAGATTTACAATCTCAGAATGAAAAAATATCTCAAAGTATACACAATACAATAGCTATGTTTTTCTCACTCTTTTCCTAGTCATTTTTTATAGTTTAAGAATAGTGATTTTTCCCTCTTTTTCCTCTTACTAATATCTCTCAATTAATTGCCAAAATTACAACCAAAAACATATATGTTTATGTCCATCAAAATGAGGTATTTTCAATATGGCTAACTTTTGTTGAATTTTCTTTTTTCCAGGTATAATCAAAGATTCAGAGAAGCATCCAAAATAAAAGATTGCTTTTGACAGAATGGCCAAGAAAGTGTATTTTGACAAAGAAGACTCTGATCCCTGACCACACAAGGAATCTGCACCATCAATACTATCTAAAAAAGAATCAATATAATGAATGCACCAATAAAAACATTTTCAGATTTGAAGGATTTTAATGAAATAAAAATATCCTTGAATACCACTGCTACAAATTGTAACTGAACCCTAATTATTGTGCATCCAATGACCAAGAACAACTACCATTTTGAATCCATGAAAACAATGACATATTTATCTGAATGCATGTCATAACATCTGACAAAAAAATGATTTCCATGCTGCAATAAACAACAAATAACATTTTGCAAGAATCTAAAATAGTTTTGTAACCGAACCCCAGTCATGATGAGAAAAAATAAACAATGCATTCAGACCACCAAAAAACAGAAAAAATAGAGTTACCGAGCCGAATGCATCATTTTCAAATTCAAATAAATGAACAAAATTGTCTTCTATGTTTGTTCCATGAGTAGTAATTGTTCCCCATACTTCAAATGATAAGTAGAATACCTGAAATAGACGGAAAGACAGTGCGTGAGAATCTGTACCAAGATATTAACAAAATAGGAGATCGAACAAACCAATCGAGTTTATTTCATGCTCAATTTCACACAACTATCCATAGGTTGCAGCAAAGAGAGTAACTGCTGTGACAAGTTACTCATGGCGATAGCAGAAGCTAGGGTTTCAGCCCTTAGCAAAATGAAACAAAAAAAAGAATTCCCTAGCATTCCATTGCTAAAGCAATCGATGAATTGACAAGATGCAATGTCATTTGAGGTCTGAAATAAATCATATCATAATCAATTAAACATTGCACTTCAAATCCACGATTTCAACCATTTGACATAATCAAATTCATCCAAGCAAAAAATCGATATAATGATTAAAGTCATTACCATGCAATTTCCTTGACTTTCCAACATGTCGACTACCTTAACAACCAAGGTATTATTACCAAGGGTCGATGCCAATCACTTTCCAAGTGACTTTATAATTATTTCCTCATACCTTCTATCAGCCTTAAGGCCTAATGGATTAGCTAATCAATACTGCCAAAAAGAACCTTAGCAATTAAAAAAGGTTTTTGACCTTTAGGACTCGATGCAACTATGACTTCTTTCTAAGTCATTTTCAAATGAGAGTGAGCCAGAAATAGTGCTCCAATAAATCATTATAGAAATTTCCATGATATAACCTTTTTTAAAAAAGAGGCCAAAAGATATCAACTTGTAAGCCAAAGCTATACAAATAGCTATATAAAATGAAAGCATGATCATAGAAAGATATACAAAAATAAAACCTGGAGATCACCTTAGCATAGTATAGATCAAAATTTCAAACCTATCAAACTAGAACTATACCACCTGAACATAGAATCACAATCCTATAAATTAGATGCCTTTTAATCTACACATGGAGTCAAGAGATTAGTACCATCAAAACCATCATCACAATGCTGAAGCCAAAACCATGTATGCCAAGACTAAATATAAACAAGAGTGCTAACTATTTGAATGTAAACAAAGCAACTGATAATCAATCACCAAGATGCCAATCTGAAACAAAATTTTGACATCAAGGACAAATATCAAAAGAGAATCTCAACAGAGGTAGAGAAATTCCCCCTCGAGAGGACATGCGGGTCCAAAGAACAGAAGTGTTCTCTCGAAATGGATGAGAGGACTCGAAGATGAAGGATAGAAATGATAGAGGAGAATAGAAAAGGATGATGGAGAAAAAGAATGAAATGATAGAGGAAATGGATAATGGAAGAAATGATAGATGAAAAAGAGATATGAAGGAAAATGAAGGTGATGAAGCCTCTTGTGCATGTCATAGTTCTTTATCATCATAGAGCTGTAAAATATGGAAAATGGACAACAAACACCATGGTATGACATAGACCAAGGTGTAAAAGGTCATCCATTTGTAAAATAGATAGTCACAGACAGGGATTTTCCTAACTCATACAAAGGGAAAGGTTTCCCTAGTCTTTTTGTCAAGACAAACCGCATAAAACAATCAAATAAAAGATAAGTCATGAGACATCATTGCTCCACTAAATCCTTTGTGGGAAAACCTCGAGGTGGCTAGTAACATGACCAAAGAAAATCAAAAAGATAAGATAAAATAGACCAACAAGGTCAACAACCATTCAGATTATTTGCCAAGAAATTTTTTCCAGCGTGTTAAGGGATGAAGTGAGTGACAGGTGGACTATTTTGACAAGGCTTGGTTTCAAGAAAAGAAACATGTCATATAAGATGTCAAGTATGGTTTCGATCATGCAACTACCTATATAAGGAAAATGATAAAGTATGACAATGACAAGGTTTGATTTCAGGAAGGACACATCCTGTATAAGACCATTGGTTTTGATCAATTTGATTGGTTTGATTGATTTGACCAATGAATTAGTTGACTTGGAGACTTGTTGGCTTGCTTGTCTTGTTGATTCAGGATTTGTGTTTGAAGTTTAGATGATGATGTCATGTCTAATTTGACAATGTCTGATTTATTTTGACAAACTCGACCAACCCTAAAAGACTGACCTACAGGGCCTCAAGGGAACATCGACAAATGGCCTTGCCTACATAGTAATGCATAGAGATCTCGTAGTTCAACATGACCATTCACTTTGTTTCAATGACAAAGGATTGAATCATGATTTTATTTGACAACACCTAAAGACTGACCTAATGCCTCGGGGGCACATCGAAAAATGGCCTTGCCTACGTCAAGTCGTAGAGGCAACGTAGTTCGATAATGACAAAGACTGACATGACTAACTTTGACTCTATTTTTGGGTTTTGACATTTTTCGATTTTATTTATTTTTTGAATATTTTATGATTTTTTTTGGATTTTCTGAATATTTGATTTTTTTTGGATTTTTTGAGGACGTTTTATGGTTTTTATGGATTTTTTTCAGGACATTTTATGATTTTTATGGATTTTTTCAAGACATTTTATTATTTTTATGGCTTTTTTCAAGACATTTTCTGATTTTAATGGCTTTTTTTAGGACATTTTATGATTTTTAGGGATTTTTTCAAGACATTTTATGATTTTTGGAGATTTTTTAATGATTTGATGTTTTTGGAGTTTTGGGAATATTTGATTTTTTTGTCTTTTTTTGTCTTTTTTGGTTTTTTTGTCCTTTTGGAATGTTTTGATATCCAATGACTAGTGTAGAATCCAATGAAGCTTGGTGTTAGAAAATTTCCCCCAGTCAGGTATAAGGTGAACCAATAGGGATGGGATGGGATAGTGGTCTATTATGGATGGAAGATGCTAGAGAAAGGATGCAAGACATCAACCACTTGGAAGTCATGATAAAGATGACAAGGCCTGATGTGGATGTCAAATGGGAGATGATGGAAGGTAAAGCCATAAGTATGAATCAGGGTGGAAGACTAGATAGAGTGATAGTAGATGATGGAGCAAAGACTAACTATAGATGGCGCAAGTGTTTGTTAGGTTTTCACCATGGTACTTATCCAAAGCACCACTGACGTGGTTTTCACTATTGGATGAAATTTTTCTCTTTACTATTTTTTTCTTTTTTATTGTTGTTACCAGGACACCTATTCACCAGGTTTTCATCAAGGTAATGATTTTTTTTGTATATTTTCTGTTCAAGACATTTTCTTATTTTTTTTCAAGACCTTTCCTCATTTTTTTGTATTTTTTCAAGACTTTTTCTCATTTTTTTGTATTTTTTCAAGACTTTTTCCTAGCTCTCTAAAGCTAGGTATAGAACTTGCGTAGGTGCAAGTTGTTGATGGGCTCAAACAAAGGTTCCCCTTCAATTGTGGACAACTGATAAGTGTTGAAACCAAAGGATGATGTTATGACATATGGACCCAACCAGTTCGGCTCAAATTTGTCAGGTTTCTCACGTTTTTCTTGATTTTTCAGATTTTGCATCAACACTATGTCACCAATGTCAAATTTTTTGACCAAAACCCTTTTGTTGTAACTGCGGCAAAGAAAGTTCTAGTATGCTTGCAAATGTTTCAAGGCCTTTTTTCTACGTTCATCAAACTACTCTAATTCATGTAGTTGGGATATACACTACTCCTCATCATCAATGTGCCCTTTTAGGGAGACCCATACGAAGGGAAATTTGAATTCTATAGGAAGGATAGGCTTAGTACTGAAGACTAGAGCAAATGGAGTGGCACCAACGGGTGTGCAGATGCTTGTGTGATATGCCCATAGGGTGGGTTTAAGCTAAATGTGCTAGTCACAACCAACATCATTGATAGTCTTTTTTAAGAATTTTGATTATGGTCTTATTGGATACCTCAACTTGGTCATTACCTTATGTGTAATATGGCATGGAGAAGCGATGCTGGATATGAAACTTCTCACATAGCTCATATACATCCTAATTTTTGAAGGGATGACCATTGTGAATGATGATGGATTGTGGGAAACCATACCAACATATGATATAATTGAGGATGAACTTGGAGATTTATTTACCGGTTATGTATACTAGGGGAATAGCTTCAATCCATTTCGTGAAATATTAAGTCACACTGATAATAAATTTAGGGCCATTAGATGAGGTGGGATGGATTTTTCCTACGAGGTCAAGTCCCCATTAGACGAAGGGCTATGGTGAAGTGATCAGCTATAGCTCCTAGATATGTGTAGGATCATCATGGAAAAGATAGGCCCTTAAGTGGCAAAAATTTTAGGAAAATTAGAGTTAGGAAAATTGACATAAAAATTTGAATAAGTTATCTATATTATTTCAAAAATATGTAAGAACAGAATCTTTAGCAAATTTAGTGTAGTTTCTAAACTACTAGGTTTATTTAAAAAAAATCTATTTGGTGAAAATTTGAAATTTCAATGTAGTAGCACTTAAATTTCAGGGAAAATGTAAGAAGTAGGTGTTTGTCTGACCACCCTAACCACAATATAATCATAATATTTTTTTATAATATTTTAGATATGAGTAGAGGACTCATGTCTCAATATGATGCATATTTTTTTGTAATTTTTTTCAAAGTAAATAATTAATTATGAATTTTTTATTATAAATTTTAAAAAATATAAAAAATCGTACGTTTGACAACCTTAACTTGGTCAAAACTTCATGAAATTCAATTTTTTTTAATCCTATAGTATGCAAAGCATAGAATGTGACACATGTTTCAGATTCAAAATATGTGATACTGTTTGAAAGCTATAGATGTTTTTCAATCAGCCTATCAATCATGACTTTAGTCATAATTGAAATAGAAAATGAATAATAATTATTTATTAAATTCAAAGTAAAGCATAATTTATATTGGTGGAAAGCAAATAATCTCCTTTAAAAACCCTTTTCGTTTCATCATTTTTGGGTAAAAAAAAAGTCATTAGCCACATACCCATCATATCGCTACTTTTTGGCCCATCATGATCTTGCACATACCCTCCTGTGCAAGTGCATGGATAAGGTTGTTGTGTATCTAGCACTATCTACATTTCTTCACAAAGTGATAGGCATCTTGCTCCATTATAGGCCATTAATATCCCAGTCGCATGATCTTTTTAGCTAGATTCAGACCACTAGAATGGGCTCTGCATATGCCTTTGTTTACCTCACATAAGATAGTTTTTGCTTCAATAGTGTCAAGACATATGAGTAAGGTATTTTCTAGGCCATGTCTATATAGGGTGTCACTGATAATGGTGTAGCAATCATCTTTGCAAAGGAAAGACTTGCATTGTTAATTGGATAGGTCAAAGGGTAATGTTTGGGAATGTAGATACTCATTAATGGTCTGTTACCATGAGGAATTGGGACCAACAATTTTGTATACCATCTCAAAATCTAGGACCTCAAAGGTGAGGGCCAACAAATATTTAACTAATAAATCATACTACGACATATTGTTGGGAATGTCTAAGAGAGATCTAATGGTAGCCATGGCATTACCTGCTTTGTTCTGAATCTGTGGGATTTAACAAAAAGTAATATCTGTAAAATACAGTTTAAAAGTGTCAACCATTCTTTTGTATGGAGTCAATTTTTCATCTTTAGTGTCATATTCATCATTAACCTATCAGACGACCAATTGTGAATCACCAAATACTTGTAGACTTGTAATTTTCTATTTTATAGCCATGCACAATCCTGTGAGTAAGGTCTCATATTCTACAATGTTATTTGTACATGGGAAGGCTATTCTGAAGGATTTGGGAATAGTATCACCTTGAGGGGTGATGAATATTATTCCCACACCTGATCCATGACTAGTGTATGAGAAATCAAAGTATAACTTCCATGTTGCGCTAGTGTCTAGTGCAAATATCGATTCATCTGGGAAATCAAAAACCAAAGGGTGATCAGATTATGTGAGTGAATTAGCAAGTTGGTTTGCGATAACTTGTCCTTTTATTTCTTTTCATTCTACATATTGTATGCCATACTCACTGAGTATCATGACCCACTTAGCCAATCGGCCTGTCAATGCTTCCTTGTTGAGTAGGTATTTGAGAGGGTCTATCTTAGCCACCGGTCTTGTCTGATGATTTAGCATGTAATGTCTTGTTTTTTGAGTAGTGAAAACCACGATGAGACAAGAATGTTGAATAGGATTATAGTTAAGTTCATACCCAACTAGTGTGTGTGTCTAATGTAATAGATTGCTTGTTCTCTCTCATCATGATCATTTTGTGCAAGCAATGCCCTCAGTGCAGAAGTGGTAGTTGATATGTAAAGGATTAGAGGCTTACCATCTATTGGTGGAATCAAAATAGTACATGTCAAAAGGTACTCTTTAATCTGTTGAAAGGTTGCTTCACACTTGTTTGTCCATATTAAAGGAATTCCCTTGCATAACAAATAATTACAAGGCTGACACTTATCTATGAGCTATGCAATGAAGTGTCTGATGGACTGAAGTCGACCTTGTAATGTCCTGAGTTGACTGATTCCTATTGGGGGAAGCATATCTAATATACATTTTACTTTTGTCAGGTCCACTTCAATGCCTCTACGAGAAACTAAGTATCCCAAGAGTTTTCCTAATGTCACATCGAATACACATTTTTTTGGATTTAGGTGGACTTTATATTCAAGTCTTTTGAAAATTTTGTCCAGGAATCTGAAATGATCACCACATGTCAAGGATTTTTCTAAAAGTTCATCAAAATAGTCTTCCATCAATGTGTGCATGAGATCATGAAATATGCCACCTAGTCATAGCTCTTTGATAATTGCACCTGCAACTTTAAGGCTAAAGGGAATGACATTCCAATAGTATGTATCCAATGGGAAAGTGGATGTTGTCTTATGTTGATCTTCAAGAGTGATACGGATCTGATTATACCTCGAGAAGCCATCCATGAGGGACAACATCTCATATCCTTTTGTTAGATATACTATGATGTCTATATTAGTGATGCAGAGAAAAGGATTCACAAATCAAAACTCCATTCACTTGACAACTTCCATAAAATTATTCATCTCAAACAATGATTAATTGCATTCTAGATCACATTGGAAACATAACCATGGCAACCCACAACTCAAAGCATCGAACTATCATTTATAACTTACACAAAACAAATTATAATTCCAATCGCTTCAGTGAGATTTAAGATAACATAATTACAGACTCCCCTTCCAATTTTTATGAATATCCAATGGTGGAAAATAAATTTATTTCATTTTCCCCAAAACTGCAAACCCTAGGCAGTGTTCAAACCTACCCTCACAAAAATGGTCATAACTTATTCAAAACTTAATGAATTTTGATGATACTTGAAGAAAATGAAAGTATATTCACATAGAAACAAAATCCAATTGGTTTTATATCCAAAATATAGACTTTACAATTCATACCATCATATTTTTTTAGACTGTAAATTATGCAAAATATTGTTAGAATAGGCAGTCTCACTAAAATAATCATATCTCCCACAAAACTCAATAAAATTCAATGAGAAAAATAATAATTGGAAACTAGAAATAGAGATATTTCCACCCATATATCATACTTCATTATTTGAGTCCATATCAGGCCGTACAATACACAACTTCATCCTGGAAACAATGTGAAAATCAGAAAATGTACACAAAACTTGAGGTTGCCATTCATCAAAATTCAAAAATAATGTCTCCAACCCTCCAATTCGAGTTTTGGAGGGTTTAATTATACATTTCCAACCAAAAAAAACTATTTTCAACCACCTTTTAATTATTTTGTTGACAAAACACCTTAATGACACTTTTGACAAGTTGCTTGACAACTTTCTTGAGCAACTTTTACAATTTTTACAATATGGAACAACTTTAAACATTATTTGCAAATGATTTAAATATGACTTCCTAAGACTCAAACACCTATAAAATGGTTTGATAAACCTTATTATAAGACCCAATACATAAAATAGAGAAACTATTTACAAATGGCCTCATGGAGGCTTGAAAGCAACTTGGTGCTCCTGCACCATACACCCCTTGAAGAAAAAACTCAAGTCCCCTGAGTTAGCATAAAATAAAGCACTTGCAAAAATAAATGAATCTTCACTATCACCTGAAATCAAAAACACTTGTATCTTCATCTTAACCCATGGTTTTGTCTTCCTCTTCCTCTTCGTATGCCTTCTTCTATCAATCATATTTTCAACATCTAGGCTCCAAAACTCCATTTCTTGTGTATAAACCTCAATAGCATCATCTATATCTTCATTCTTATCATTAGAGTACCATATATAAATTGAATCATACTCTTGAAAACCTTCATATACATCATTATCAAATATATCTGCAACATCTTTATTAACAACCTTATTATCAACAACAACTTGATCATGAATATCAACATCAATGTTATCAACAACTTTATCATCATCAACTTGAGTATCAATACCAAGGTTATCAGTAACATCAAAAACCTTCTCAACTTGTTCATCAACAAAAATTTCATCAAATAATTGAGTTCCAACAACAACCACATAATTAATCTCAACATCAACATGTTCATTAACTAACAAAGAAGTTTGTTCATCTTCAAACACAATCGAAATATCATGCATCTCAACTTTTAACTTATCTTGCTCAACTTGAACAGTAGATTCAAACTTTACCTTTGTCTCATTTGTTGCCTTTTTTTTGTTTCTTTGCTTCTTCATAATCTTCTTTAGAGGCCATCTTAACCTCTTTTACATTGGTATATTACAACTCCTTTGTGCTTCCTTAAGAAGTTGGTGTTCTTTGGCTTATCTTTTCTATGGCTTCCTCAAAATCTATTTGTCTTGCCTTCTTTCTTTCCTTCTTTCTCATTTATTTTTCCTCTCTTTCCTTCTTCCTTCATGAATCCTCAGCCTACCAAAATCTCTTTAAAAATTCCATCTTCACAAGCAAGTCTCTTCTTGCTTCCACTTCACCTTTCCTCACCTAGGCAATCAGGTTCCTTCCTCAACCTGCAAACAACCACACACAAACCACAAACAACTTTCCCAGAGCATTTTCAGGCTCTGATACCAAACTAATGCAGAGCAAGAGGATTCACAAATCAAAATTCCATTTAATTCACAACTTTCATAAAATTATTCATCTCAAACAATGATTAATGAACAGACACTAATAACTTCTACAAAAACAATAATAAATCCAATCTATTTGGTTAGATTTAAGATAACATAATTAAAGATCTCCGTTCCAATTTATATGAAGATCCAATGGTGGAAAATAAAGTTATTTCATTTTTTCCAAAACTACAAACCCTAGGCAGTGTTCAAACCTGCCCTC